>JAPMLY010001721.1:0-86278 GCA_026401115.1 Tetraselmis chui
CCTCACATACAATAAATCGCGCTGAATTAGCTGGCATAGATATAGGCCTCCAACTTGGCCGCACCCACCTCCTCACAGACAGTGCGTGCTCCCTCCGCCTCATACAAGGTTACTTAAACTGCCCTTCCGCTTACCGCCACAACATTCACCGCGAAACCCTCTTATCCATCACACACACCCTTAAAACCCGCTGCGACGCAGGCATCCGTACACACCTCGGCAAAATCAAAGCCCACAACCATTCCCTAGGCAACGACCTCGCAGACACCCTCGCCAACCTAGTCGCGGATGGTCACCCACCCGACACCACATACACCACAAGTTCAGAGGTCACGATAGGTCAATGGACATGGCCATACACCCTCATTCCACAGACCCTAGGAGACCCCACACCCTACAGATACACCAACCTCAAAACCGACGCACACACCTACAGCACAAAACACACACACACACACTCCTCTCTCGCAGACAACCAAACACGGAGCCCTCCTCGCCCGCGCCGCGAAGGACGGCGCCGATTTCTCTTACCACAATGAAACACTCAACCCTCACTAATATCAAGTTCACACACAAACAAGAATTCATGTGGGGCGTCCACAACACCCGCCTACTTACTCACAACCCCACCCTGCGCTGCCCCCTATGTGGCCAATTCACTAGCAACGGCCACATGGCCGGTAACTGCCCCTCTATGTCTGGTCTAAGACAGGACCGACACAACAGCGCGCTGAAACTCCTACTCTCCCTCCTGGAACGCCACAACGGAGGACGCTGGGAAACCATCACCGCAGACTTCGGTAACAAACCCATAAAATCCTTTGCTTCCCCCACCCCTGTCCACACCCCGCTTGACTGCCACCCACCCCACCCCACCCACATGCCCACCCGACTTGTTGCTGCTGACGAAGGTCTCTCGCCTGACTCCCTAACCTCATGCCCCGCCGTCCTCCCCCCTGAGATTCTCCCCCCCCCTGCTTCGTCCCCCTGCACACAAACCTGACTTTATCCGCATCCTCGAACCCCGATTCGTTGGTCACTCCAACGGTCGCCGACGTTACGCATCCATAAAAAAGATTCAGATAGGGGAATGGAAGTACTGCACTGACAACAACCTCTCCCACACAGCCGACCTCATACGTGCCAAATACACACCCCTTGCAAACTCCATCAGACGCCACTGGCCAGGCACAGTGGTTGACATCCTCCCCATCGTCATGAGCCGCACAGGTACACCGCACTCCTCCACCATCACGAGTCTCACCTCCCTTCTCACCGCCCGCACCGACCCTCCTGATAAACTCATCTCCGAAGCACACCTCGACACGTCTCGCATTCTTGCACAACTCCACACGCATACTGTCCAATGGCTGCATCACCTCCTTCTCATATACCGCATCGAGTCCCGCACGACCTCCTGCCGCGCATCCGCACATTGCCCCCTCGCACGACCCTAAATGCACACAACCTTCGCCTCTACTTGCACACCTCCCCGGGGGGGAGTAAAACCCCCGACCCACATTGGAGAGGTTGGATTAGGTGGTTAACGGTCTAGCCCTGACTTGTAAGTTCCTTGTATGGCATAGTTGGGAGGGCCCAGAGACAGCAGCCGACGCATCCGGCTTTTGGTGAAAAACCGGCGCATACGGTACATGTTGTAAACAATTTCAATTTCAATTTCAATTTCAATGAGAGCGCCCGACCGGGAGGGGAGTGGAGCGGAAAGTGTGGTGCCACAAGAGTGAGTGTAGGGAGTATATAGTAGTTCGGGGGTCGAAGTGGGGGGGGAGGTATATCTTGTCGGGGGGTGCTGTGAGGATACAATATGTATGTAAGAGGGCGTGGGTCCCACATGACCACGCGTGGGACGTATCGTTTAGGCGAGGGGGATTAAGTAAGCGGAGTACGCCAACGGGCGGCGGGGAGGTAGCGTACCAAGTGGCGAGGAGTGAGAGGGAGCGAGTGAGAAGGGATGGTGGGGGAGGGTGATCTAGGGAGTCGATCAAGGTAGCCGAGGTGTGGGTTATGCGGGTGGTGTGGTGTGTGTGGGGGTGGGCCTGAGGCGGGAGGGGGCGAGCTATGAGAGAGGAGGGGGCAGGGGCGACGAGGTGGATTGCCGAGTGGTCGGTGAAGTGTGTGGGGGAGGAGAAGACCGAGCAAGCGGACGGGGAGAGGCCGAGGGGAGAAGGAGGCGTGGTGAGCCAGTGGTCGAGGCATCCGCTGCTACGGGGGAAGGTAGGGTTGGGGGAGTGGAGGGCATGGAGGTGGGATTTGAGTAAGGAGGTGAGGGCGGGGTGACCATTATCTTGTGTAGTGGTCGTTTGGAAGTCCCCGCCCCATATGACGCGGTGAGTCGGGTGGTCTTCCGCGAGGCGGCGGTCCCACGCTGCAACTTCAGCGAATAAACGGGTCAGTTGGGCTTTGTGGAGTTGGGGCATGTAAACTTCGAGGAGGTAGGAAGTGCCTGAGTGTGGGACTATGGTTAGTCCAACGATGTGGGGGATGAGGTGAGGAGGCGGGGTGAGGACATAGGCGGATTGGAATGAGGTCATGCGGACCACGAAAAGAACTCATGAATTGTGTCAGTGACAAATGTGAGGGACCCGCCGTTCTTTCGGACGGCGCATAGGGCCAAAGCAACTTGAAATTGAAATTGTTTACAACATGTGCCGGCAAACTCGACCGACTGTTGTCTCTCGGGCCACTCTACTTTGCCATTCATGACTTATTAGCAAGTTGGGCCCGGGTCTCTCCGACCAGGTACATTTCTTATCGACACACCTAGCTTCACTGTGTGTCGACGTTCCTCGGGAGTTAAATAATTGTAAGCAATCGCAGCAATTGCTACAGCCCCCCGCCGAAGCAGTAACAACGTAATAATTTTGTAATCAAGAAAAAACATATCCAAAATAAATCCACTTGTCGAGAAATGCAAAACTAAACTGCTGCTCGACCTTCACGATGCTCGGCCCGCTCCCACCGAACCGGGGTGCCGACCGGCCGAGGCCGGTCGGCGTTCGGGAGGGACGCCGGGCCAGCCTAATCTAGCTCCCGCGTGACTTCGGTCTTGCCGAAGATATGAGGGGAAAGGCTCGCAAAAAAACATTCCTCGCGTGGTCGCTCTTCGATCCCGCCGTCCCATCCCGTAAGCCCCGCCAAGGTCGCCGCCGCATCCGCCGACGCGACGGTCCTCCTTGTCGAGGTCCCCCGTCACCTCGAGGGCAGGTGGTGGGGGGACCGAGACACACAAACATAGAAAATATGGGCGCTCTTGCCTCCGCACCTGATTTTTCCCCGCTCATTTCCCCGGTTTTTCTCTGTATGGTACCCGGGTACCTGTCGGGTAGTCCGGCCTGCGTCCGTACCCTCCCCCCTATGATCGCGCGTCCACCTAGCAGACTTTGTTGAAGTTGGGGCCCCCGCGCTCACCCGGGCCCCCCCGCAAGGGTCTCGTCTATCCGGTAGTGGGTATCGAGGAGGGGGGGGGGGGGGGGGGGGGGTCAAGTCACCATAGCCGGATCCGTCGGGCCGCGGGTGCACGGAAATTAGTCAAAACCCTCCGTACGGGGTTTTCCGGCGGCGCCGACCCGGAGGGTCGTCGTCGCTAGATCTTGTCGCTCCTTCCGTCGCGACTGGCCTCCTTGCCGCCCAAGCGTACTCCTCTCCCCGGGGATGTATCATGTCGGCGTGGCGGCTCGCTAGTGAGCGCCCTACCCTGGTGCTGCTCCCCAACTAGCTCGACGCCGAGGACGGACATTCGTTTAATTTCCAAAAAGCCCTCCGTACAGGGCATTCCGGCGGCGGCTGATCCTAAGGATCGCCGCCGCCTCACATAGCCGCTCCTCCGCCTGCGACCAGCCACCGGTATGTGCCATGTCTTGCCTCACCCCCTGGGAAGTGTCGATTGGCACATGGCTAGTCGGCGGCTAGCGAGCGCCCTTTCCTGGCGCTGCTTCCCGGTTGGCCACCACCAGCTCCAACACTCGCCTCCCACCGCTGATCCGGCCGTACCCTCCCCGCCATCAAACGCTCTTGTGGTACATGTCCCACCCCCTCGAGGTAGGACTATACTCAGTAGTATTTGTATGCGAAAAAACATATCGGACGGGCCGAGCGGGAGATCTTGGTGCCGGTATCGCACAGAAATCATTTTTTCAAAAGCCCTTTGTACATGGCTTTCCCGACAGCTGCTGATCCCACGGATCGAGTTGTCGGCCCTCTTAGCCCCCTACCGTGCCAGACATGGCACGGCTACGGGGTTTCCAGCGCCCACCACGGGGAGGTGAGGGGATGCCGACGGGCATGCGAGCGCACCCCCCTCCGGGGCCGCCGCCGCTGCGCCGCCGGCGGGCGCCGGCCAAAGCAATTTATGCTCCTCAACGGTTTTATTTGTCGGCGCCGCGCGTCGTTTCGAGCGGGCCCATCGTGCACTCCAATTTTAGCGGCCCGTTTAGGAGCCTAAACGTGCGAATTTCGTTTAAGGTATTTAAGTATGTGGGTGTGAAGTACTTTATAAGTATATGATCTCCATACTTCGCAAAAACTGGAACTCTGCAAGTTATTGGTTTTCCATTTTGAGTAGCTTTTGGTTACATGGCGTGTTCCTCCCGGATTCGACTCGTCCCTCGGAATCGTTGCTATTATGGGCTTGCTCAGTAGCCACATGCTGGCTACTCGAAAGCCTCAACCGGATCGAGTACATATCCCTCCGTAGGGCTACTAATGGACACATATGTACGCTAGACTCCGGGGGAGTCCTGGCCCTCCACCTATGGGTGTTCGAAGCTTATTCGCGATGCGATGCGATGGGTTCATATGCACAATATGTTCCTATCGGGTACCGAGTTTTGGCGGTACTTGGATAAGGCGTACAGCTCCGTTCCGGGAAGCGGCGGTTCTAACCCCCTTCATGCCATTCCGTGTGTTCATGGATTAACAGTGACCTCCCCGTTCGAATTAAAAATATAATCGACAGAGAGCTCGTCCACCACTCGCGCTGGACGGCGAACTCCGCTCGCACATACCATCCGACCGCACCCCCGTCCTACGACAATACCCCCCTGGCCGTCGACCTCGAATCGGGCTTCCATGAGGTTCGACTGGACATCCCTAACTCATGCGCCGCGGTAGGCCTCATGTACCAACTTACTTCACAACAACGTGAACTCCGATCGGCCGGTCGTGCGCCACCCAGCGTTGCGTCCTCCCCCCCCCTGTTGTCCAAACTAAAACATCAGAAAATTTAGTTCCTCCGAGGTGCCTCGGTCCCCGCCGTCTCAAGTCGACGCATAAAAATCCGCTCCCCCCTCTTCACTGACCTCTCCGACCCAAAAACCGTCGCGTTTTTACAGGAACTACTCACCGCCCGCCTTGCGATCGAGCTCGCCCCAAACGGGACCGCCCCCACGACTCCTCCCCCCGCCAAGTTGAAGACCTACCAAAGTCGACCCAGTTCCTCCTCCAAATCGCGGACGCCCTCCAACCATTTGACGACCCCATCCCGATCGAGGGTGACCCCTCTTCCTTATGGGTAAGTATCCTCCACCTGCCCAATAACCCAATCCACTCACAGTCAGGCTCAGTTTCAATTCACACTTTTCCTACTTCACTTCACAGCCCCGTACCCCCCTCCACCCACCTTCACACCATCACCATCACTCCTCCTCCTGTCACCGGACACGTCCCAGGCACCTCCTGGGCGGTCACGTGCCTCACTCTGGCACGGTAGGGGGCTAAGAGGGCCGACAACTCGATCCGTGGGATCAGCAGCTGTCGGGAAAGCCATGTACATAGGGCTTTTGAAAAAATGATTTCTGTGCGATACCGGCACCAAGATCTCCCGCTCGGCCCGTCCGATATGTTTTTTCGCATACAAATACTACTGAGTATAGTCCTACCTCGAGGGGGTGGGACATGTACCACAAGAGCGTTTGATGGCGGGGAGGGTACGGCCGGATCAGCGGTGGGAGGCGAGTGTTGGAGCTGGTGGTGGCCAACCGGGAAGCAGCGCCAGGAAAGGGCGCTCGCTAGCCGCCGACTAGCCATGTGCCAATCGACACTTCCCAGGGGGTGAGGCAAGACATGGCACATACCGGTGGCTGGTCGCAGGCGGAGGAGCGGCTATGTGAGGCGGCGGCGATCCTTAGGATCAGCCGCCGCCGGAATGCCCTGTACGGAGGGCTTTTTGGAAATTAATCGAATGTCCGTCCTCGGCGTCGAGCTAGTTGGGGAGCAGCACCAGGGTAGGGCGCTCACTAGCGAGCCGCCACGCCGACATGATACATCTCCCGGGGAGAGGAGTACGCTTGGGCGGCAAGGAGGCCAGTCGCGACGGAAGGAGCGACAAGATCTAGCGACGACGACCCTCCGGGTCGGCGCCGCCGGAAAACCCCGTACGGAGGTTTTTGACTAATTTCCGTGCACCCGCGGCCCGACGGATCCGGCTATGGTGACTTGACCCCCCCCCCCCCCCCCCCCCCCCCCCCCCCTCCTCGATACCCACTACCGGATAGACGAGACCCTTGCGGGGGGGCCCGGGTGAGCGCGGGGGCCCCAACTTCAACAAAGTCTGCTAGGTGGACGCGCGATCATAGGGGGGAGGGTACGGACGCAGGCCGGACTACCCGACAGGTACCCGGGTACCATACAGAGGAAAACCGGGGAAATGAGCGGGGAAAAATCAGGTGCGGAGGCAAGAGCGCCCATATTTTCTATGTTTGTGTGTCTCGGTCCCCCCCCCACCTGCCCTCGAGGTGACGGGGGACCTCGACAAGGAGGACCGTCGCGTCGGCGGATGCGGCGGCGACCTTGGCGGGGCTTACGGGATGGGACGGCGGGATCGAAGAGCGACCACGCGAGGAATGTTTTTTTGCGAGCCTTTCCCCTCATATCTTCGGCAAGACCGAAGTCACGCGGGAGCTAGATTAGGCTGGCCCGGCGTCCCTCCCGAACGCCGACCGGCCTCGGCCGGTCGGCACCCCGGTTCGGTGGGAGCGGGCCGAGCATCGTGAAGGTCGTGCAGCAGTTTAGTTTTGCATTTCTCGACAAGTGGATTTATTTTGGATATGTTTTTTCTTGATTACAAAATTATTACGTTGTTACTGCTTCGGCGGGGGGCTGTAGCAATTGCTGCGATTGCTTACAATTATTTAACTCCCGAGGAACGTCGACACACAGTGAAGCTAGGTGTGTCGATAAGAAATGTACCTGGTCGGAGAGACCCGGGCCCAACTTGCTAATAAGTCCTGAATGGCAAAGTAGAGTGGCCCGAGAGACAACAATCGGTCCAGTTTGCCGGCACATGTTATAAACAATTTCAATTTCAAGTTGCTTTGGCCCTATGCGCCGTCCGAAAGAACGGCGGGTCCCTCACATTTGTCACTGACACAGTTCATGAGCTCTCTTCGCGGTCCGCATGACCTCATTCCAATCCGCCTATGTCCTCACCCCGCCTCCTCACCTCATCCCCCACATCGTTGGACTAACCATAGTCCCACACTCAGGCACTTCCTACCTCCTCGAAGTTTACATGCCCCAACTCCACAAAGCCCAACTGACCCGTTTATTCGCTGAAGTTGCAGCGTGGGGCCGCCGCCTCGCGGAAGACCACCCGACTCACCGCGTCCTATGGGGCGGGGACTTCCAAACGACCACTACACAAGATAATGGTCACCCCGCCCTCACCTCCTTACTCAAATCCCACCTCCATGCCCTCCACTCCCCCAACCCTACCTTCCCCCGTAGCAGCGGATGCCTCGACCACTGGCTCACCACGCCTCCTTCTCCCCTCGGCCTCTCCCCGTCCGCTTGCTCGGTCTTCTCCTCCCCCACACACTTCACCGACCACTCGGCAATCCACCTCGTCGCCCCTGCCCCCTCCTCTCTCATAGCTCGCCCCCTCCCGCCCCAGGCCCACCCCCACACACACCACACCACCCGCAAACGCAGCTTCCGACTTCCACTCACACCCGACCACATAAAAGCACATCAATAAAGCACACCCTCCCTAATCAACCAAACGACCACCCTCCATGGAGCCATACTAAATACACCCCCATCTACGGCCTCCCTTGACTCTCTCGACACTCTCGCCTCGCAATTCACCACACTTCTCTCCCACCACATGGACCACGCAGCCACCATATGACACCTCCTCCCCCCGAAGAAACCCCGACCACCTCACGAGTCCCTTGACCCCACTTGCCTAACTAAAAAGACACGCAAACACATTCAAAAACTCCGCCGATGTAGTACCAATAGCGGCCCCCTCTCCCTCGCCCATGCTCTCGTAAATACGACCGACTATATCGCCCCCAGCAACATCAAACTACACTGCCAAGCACGTATACGCCACCTCCTCCGGGCCACCTGCACATAGAAATTGAGGAAAATAAGAACACGCGCCAATACGGCCTACCACGCTTGCCCGAAATCCTCCCACCGCCTCTCGAAAATTAAAAGCGGCCTCCTCCCCCCCCCCGCAACGCAACCTCGACCCTGCATATAATCACCAAACGAGATAAAACTTAAGCAACCTCTCCCACCGAAGTCCTCGACGAAGTACACTCGCACTTCGACGTCGAACTCAACCGCGCCACCCCACCCATACTACCCACCCCCCGTGGGAACTCCCTGACAACCTTGATAACTTTACCATCGAGCCCGCGGAGACCCCTCCCTCACCCTTGCCGACATGATAACCCGCGACACATTCGATAAAACTATTCACTCGCTCGGCACGGGCAAAGCCCTTGGCCCCGACGGTATCCCTAACGAAATCAGAAGATTCCTACCCCCAGCGACCCGCTCCGCCCTCTTCTCTCTCCTCTCCCTCCTTGCCCACAAGGCCTACACCCCTCTTGAATGGTGCCATAGCACCACTTGCCTCCTCCATAAGAAAGGTGGCCCAACCCTCCTCGACAACTATCGTCCCATAGCCCTCATGAACAGCCTCCTCAAACTCTGGACCGCACTAATCAAAGATGCAGGCTTCAAGTACGCAGAAACCAACGGTATCCTAAGCGACCAGCATGATGGATTCCGGAAACACCGAAACATCCACGACGCTCTTTGCTCCATCATCATGATGATGGAGGACGCCAAACTCTACCACAAGGACTTCTACGTCATGTACGCCGATTTCGAAGGCGCCTTCAATGCGCTGACCACCGCATCATGTCCAAACACATACGCAAACTCGGTATGCCCCCCACCTTTGTTGACACATGCGAACACCTCTACGATGTCTCTTCCACCGACTACATTACCCCGAACGGCCCCATCCCCTCCATCGACATGAATCGTGGCACCCTGCAGGGAGGCACCCTCTCCCCCTTCCTATTTACCGTATTCCTTGAACCCTTCTTCCGGTGGCTAACGGTGGGCAGCCGGGGTTACCGCCCGGCCCCCACTACCACTTACGTTGACTCCACATAACCCACAAGTACCTACCCCGGCCACGGCTTCGCCGACGACCTCAGCCTAGCCACGGGCTCGACCCCCTACACGTCCATCCAACTCCGGAAACTCCCCCTCTTCAGCGCCTACACAGGTATGACCGTCAACATCCGAAAATGCTGCATTATCGGCGCCCTCTGGCGCTCAGGCAACGCCCTTTCCCTTGCCAACATCACCCTACTTGCATCCCGCCTCCAAACACAATTCATTACCATCAACTGAAACCGTGCCCCCATCCCTTCCATCGGCCCCTCGGACACATGCCGCGTCCTAGGGATCGAGCTCAACACCTCCCTCACCTTCACCAAGCATTGCCTGGAACTAAAGCGCACTACCGCATCCCTCGTCACAGCCCTCTCCACCTCCCCACTAACAAAATCCCGCAGACTTCGAGCCATCCGAGGACTACTAATCGGAAAGCACTTCACCCTCCAACTCGGCCTCTTCAGCGACTCCCAACTGGACATCCTCGAAGGACAAATCAGCCGAGCACTCCGCGCCGCCGTCTCCTCGGTGCGTAACCCCCCCCCGCACCGCCCTCCACCGCCCTACCTCCGACCTCGGCTACGGCCTACCCTCCCTCAAAGCCCACGCCGCACACCTCACAGTCTGCCACCTCCACAAAATCATGAACACCCCTTGCTATAGAGGCCACATGGCCCGTGCACGCATATGGACCATATCCATCACATACACTCACATGCCCACTGAATCCATGTCAGGCAGCTCCTCCCCACCCACACTCCGATGCTTAGTACGGGCCCAACGAGACGCAGGCACCATGTTCCACAACATCCCTCCAATTTCCCTCACCAACCCCATTGCCTCCACATTCCGCGCCCACTTCACCCGCCAAGACAACACCCTCCTCGCTTCACTCCGAGACAGAACACCATACTCACCAATAACGAAGCTGATGATTTTCACTACCATATGGTCTATCCTAGCCAGTGGACTAACCTCTCTAACAGAGGCTCTCCCCCACACCCGGCCACACCCAACCACTCCCTACTAGTCCTCACTTGGCAAAACCCCCACTTTGGACTCCTCCACATAACCCACACCTCGGCTACCTTGATCGACTCCCTAGATCACCCTCCCCCACCATCCCTTCTCACTCGCTCCCTCTCACTCCTCGCCACTTGGTACGCTACCTCCCCGCCGCCCGTTGGCGTACTCCGCTTACTTAATCCCCCTCGCCTAAACGATACGTCCCACGCGTGGTCATGTGGGACCCACGCCCTCTTACATACATATTGTATCCTCACAGCACCCCCCGACAAGATATACCTCCCCCCCCACTTCGACCCCCGAACTACTGTATACTCCCTACACTCACTCTTGTGGCACCACACTTTCCGCTCCACTCCCCTCCCGGTCGGGCGCCCTCAACTACTCGCCGCCCTCCACCCACCGAGCCCTCCCCCCTCCCTACTCCCCCACTCCCCACCCACCCTCCATCACCTCCCCCCCCCTCCTTCCCCCCAACCCCCCCCCCCCCTACCCATGTCTCCCGCCCCCCGACGCCTATTTTTTTCTACACCATTTATAGTAGGATGTCTGCCGCTTATGTAGGATGTCTGCCTTGTATTTTTTAGTAGGATGTCTGCCTTGTATGTAGCATGTCTGCCGCTTCCTACAACTCCATGACACTATCAGTGAGATGTGAGAATTTCGGCGATGCGCACTCCAAAGGCAAGCGCGCGACGGGCGTCCCGATGGTGCTGGTGTTGTGCGCAACTCGGATGCGCGTGAACCGCCATACCCGGTGCATGCACAGGTCAGCCAACAATCACGCACCCATGAAGTCCGGGATTGCGCCCACTTAACACGTGCCGATTTGTGGGTGTCACCAAGTGCGGCGACAAATTCGGCAGACCGGGACGCCGGGATTGACAGCTAGCATGGCACGCAACATGCGGTCAACGGCAGGTTATACGGGCCGGCGCGCATGCCTACCGCAAGCAAGGGGCCAAACTTCAAAAACGTTCGCCCACGGACAGCCTCGTATCTCTCAGCTCCGCGCTATCACGGCGGAGTGGTTTAGAACGTGTACCGTCCGAAACGACATGCATCGCCAACTTGGGTACTCGGGCATTCGTGTTACCGGTTTTTCTGCGGCAATCGCAGATGAAACGCAGGGCCAGAGGGTGGGATCTCCAAATCACCACGGGATCTCGCTGCAAGCGACCGGGAGCGAAGTTTATGGACACCCGCACATAGTAGGTTCGTGACATTATCATTGCGTGTTTTCAACCTTTGTCTTTGGGTGTATATTGCTGCAATATGCATGGCGAAAATGCGTTACGGGGCGACGAGGCCAACATCTTGACGCGAGTCACAGAGCTGCGATAGCTTATTGGAGGAGGAACTGGGTCGACTTTGGTAGGTCTTCAACTTGGCGGGGGGAGGAGTCGTGGGGGCGGTCCCGTTTGGGGCGAGCTCGATCGCAAGGCGGGCGGTGAGTAGTTCCTGTAAAAACGCGACGGTTTCTGGGCCGGAAAGATCAGTGAAGAGGGGGGAGCGGATTTTTCAGCGTCGACTTGAGACGGCGGGGACCGAGGCACCTCGGAGGAACTGTATTTTCTGCTGTCTTATTTTGGACAGCAGGGGAGGGGAGGACGCAGCGTTGGGTGGCGCACGACTGGCCGATCGGAGTTCACGTTGTTGTGAAGTAAGTTGGTACATGAGGCCTACCGCGACGCAGGAGGTAGGGATGTCCAGTCGAACCTCCTAGAAGCCCGCTTCGAGGTCGACGGGCATGGGGGTATTGTCGTAGGACGGGGGTGCGGTCGGATGGTATGTGCGAGCGGAGGTCGCCGTCCAGCGCGAGTGGTGGACGAGCTCTTTGTCGATTATATTTTTAATTCGAACGGGGAGGTCACCGATCCGGTTGAGGCTTTCGAGTAGCCAGAATCGGGCTACTGAGCAAGCCGATAGCAACAATTCCGAGGGACGAGTCGAATCCGGGAGGAAGACGCCATGTAACCTAAAGCTCCTCAAAATGGAAGCCCAATAATTTGTAGAGTTCCCGTTTTGGCGAAGTATGGAGATCATATACTTGTAAAGTACTTGACACCCACATATTTAAATACCTTAAACGAAATTCGCATGTTTGGGCTCCCAAACGGGACGCTAAAATTGGAGTGCACGATGGGCCCGCTTGAAACGACGCGCGGCGCCGACAAATAAAACCGTTGCGGAGCATAAATTGCTTTGGCCCTATGCGCCGTCCGAAAGAACGGCGGGTCCCTCACACTTGTCACTCACACAATTTCGGCGATGCGCACTCCAAAGGCAAGCGCGCGACGGGCGTCCCGATGGTGTTGGTGTTGTGCGCAACTCAGATGCGCGTGAACCGCCATACCCGGTGCATGCACAGATCAGCCAACAAACACGCGCCCTTGAAGTCCGGGATTGCGCCCACTTAACACGTGCCAATTTGTGGGTGTCACCAAGTGCGGCGACAAATTCGGCAGACCGGGACGCCGGGATTTACAGCTAGCATGGCACGCAACATGCGGTCAACCGCAGGTTATACAAGCAAGCAAGGGGCCTAACTTTAAAACGTTCGCCAACGGACAAGATCGTATCTCTCAGCTCCGCGCTATCACGGCGGATTGGTTTAGAACGTGTACCGTCCGAAACAACATGCATCGCCAACTTGGGTACTCGGGCCCCGGGCATTCGTGTTAACGCTTTTCCTGCGGCAGTCGTAGATGAAACGCAGGGCCAGAGGGTAGGATCCCCAAATCACCACGGGATCTTGCTGCAAGCTGCCGGGATCGAAGTTTCTGGACACCCGCACATAGTAGGTTCGTGACATTATTATTGCGTGTTTTCAACCTTTGCCTTTGGGTGTATATTGATGCAATATGCATGGCGAAATATGCGTTATGGGGCGACGAGGCCAACATCTTGACGCGAGTCACAGAGGTGCGATAGCTTATTTGGTCAGCTCCGTCAACAATGCCCCGGCATGTACCCCAAACATGTTGAACGCTGGAATGGCAAGTGCCCTGAAGCGTATGCAGTGACGTTGCCCAAGAAACGCCTTCCTCGTTTTCGAGAAGTTTTGAGGTTCGATACTACCCAAGACGCACACGCCCCACCTTCAAAGGCCCGTCTGTGTCGGGAACTAATCATGCAAAATCGCTCGACACAGAGAAGAGGTCAGGGCTAAGCATTTTTTGGGCGATCAAACAACGACGGCGGTGTTCTCGGTACGACGATGGCTTGTGAGGTGCAATTACTGATTACATGTAGTTCCACAAATGACATGACAACGGTGTCATATTCACAAATATTATGCTGCCCTCCCGCTATCACCCGAAACAAACAAACACGGCAGATTGGAGGCGTTGTACATCAACAGCATGCAGTGTCAGCTTGCATGTTCCTACCATTTCATTGATGCGTGGTGCTTCACTATTACAGGCTGTTCCCATTGAAGGTAGATGCGAGGTGTGGGGTGATGTAACCGCTGACCTGTGGCTGACATGGAGCCACGCCATCCTAGCGCTGTTTCTCGCGTCTTGAAGCTAACGCGACTAATAGTCAGACAATGCGATCTGACTATCGAACATACGTAGCGACTGCTAATCGAAAATAGCTTCGATAACCGATGCCTACGCGTGCATCACCACAAAGCGTCACGGGGACGTCACCTCTTATGGGTTGGCAGCGACGCGAAGCGGGCGAGAGAGGAGGAGCGGCTGAGGGGCGGTCGCTCGTGCGTGGTGGCTGGTGGACGCCGCTCGGCGGCAGTCGGAGCTGCGCTTCTGATCGAGCTCTTTGAGCTATGGTCAGTCAGCCTCACTCCGCTCGCACCACTGGCGGGCAGCACTGTGCAGTGCGTCTGTACGCCGCCCGCCTCCAATGACACATCCTCAAATGCGCCGCCTTCGGTGTCCCCTACCATCTCATGCCATGGGCTGCTGCCTTCCCGCCACGCCACGCCGCGTAGCTGCAGCTGGGGCAACGGCAGGTGGCCCTCGAGAAGCGGCGTCCACGCGGCTTCGATGGTGGCGGTGGCGCCAAGGCTCCTTGGCAGACATATCTGATGCACAACGAGGTGGAACACAGGGGAGTCGCTAATATTTAAATGAAAGTTGTTGTACACCAGATCGGGTTAACCCTCGCTAAATGCCAAGCAACTAAAATGAAGCAAATGGAGCGAGGAAAGGAGGGGCGCAGCAGGGGGACGAAGGAAAAGCTGTAGGAGAAGGGCAAGTGTTTACATCCTCAGCGACTGGAAACACATGTTCCATGTTTAGTTCACAACCTCCCCGCGCCTCCAAAACTATCCAACGAGCAAATGGAAGGGTGGAAGATGGTGGGGACGGGGTGATTGAGAGAAGATGGCACGCTGGAGACAGAAAGAGACGGGGGTGGGGGTGTGGATGGGCGGGGAAGTTACCTGCCCCCGTCGCGAGCCCGCCATCCGCCACGCCTCTCCGTTGGCATGGATTTCATATTGAATGACCTCTCCGCTGCCTTCCTTCTCCGTTTCGTTGGCACCCTCACCGGAAACCGCGCCCCCAAGTCGACTGGGCTTGCCCAAGCCCGAGCCCGAGACTGAGGGGGGCGCGGTGTCTGGCTCTGCCGCGCCCCGCGTTGTGCTGGACGGCGTTGTGTCGGTAGTGGGAGGCGATGAGGAGGTGGTGGTGGCCAACGCACCCGCTCGCTCCAGGCGCCAGCAAAAATGCACTTGCTGCCCTTGGAACAGAGTGAAGGGGCCCAACATGCGCACAAGCACCTCCTGCGCGGCCGTCCCGTCTACTCCGTCAGTCCCAAATCATGCGCTGCTGCCAGCACGCTTGCAATTAACTTCTATCACCACCGACACCGATACTCTCCCCCGACAAAGCCGCACGGGGGTCGACAAGCTACACAGGGCCCAGTCCAATCATGGATTGCAATGGCTGCGCCGTTTCCCTGCCAAACGTCTCAGCCTTCACATCAAAGCGGACGAGTCTAAGCAAAAATATATAACTTCGGAGGAAAATTTTTGATTCCAAGTTTTAGTCCTTTCGGTAATGACTGTCATCATTATCATTAACCTGAACGTAGGTAAGCACATCGCATCTGAACAGGCGTCGCGCGTTGCAGCTCTCCGCTCATGCTAGCCGGCCACAACTGTTCACTTCCCCCCTTGAACAGTCGAGAGCCGCGCATAAACCCGGAACACATATATCATAGAAAACATGACGTCCCTGCTCACCCTCCAGATAAACTAACAGCCTAATCCCACCGTGAGACAAAACGCATCCCCACTCAACTACATACATGGTGTTCACTGCCTCCATGCTCCCCATTTCACCTACCGTTCCATAGCCCAACCTACATTCTCGCAACAGTGCCACTCACCGCCTCATCGTCAGTATTTTAACACTCGACAGGTGGGGGGGGGGGGGTGGGGGGTTTCCAGCAAGTTCCCACTTATACGGCGAGGATGGACTGAGAGCCCCCCGGTCAAGACCTGGCCTGTGAGACCTAAATGCTATAGACGCCGGGTGGTTTTTTCGGCAGGGGGGGCTGAGGCAGTGGGCAGTAGCCAAAGTGGTACATGTTGTAAATAACTTTCATGTGAGTGCATCCATTGATTGACATCGTCATCCCAGCCAAATAATATCCAAAAAGTATAAATGAAGCTTTAATCAATAAAGCACACATACATCCCCCAAAAACACAAATCAACGCACCTACCCGCATGCTCCTAGGAATAGGCAGGCGCGAGACAGGTGGTGCTTGTGTAAGGCCGGAATATAATTCGGTCCTTACTAAAATCGGATACCAAGCCAATCCGTACGACAGTTACGGACTTGAGTACCACATGTCAGCCGCTCGTAAACTTTTTGTCTCTTTCAAGGCTGGGTGAATGGGGACAGGACTGAGAGAGGGGCGACGTACCATCTCTGGCGACACCTCTTTAATGCCCGTGTCGATCGAAAAGGACTGGCAAAACATCTGCAGTGGGGTGGCCGACCGCCCGCTGCCCTCCGCCCCCGCCCCATCCCCATCGTCCAGACTACGACGCATGGGGCCCGAAGGCTCGGAGAGCATGTCCAGACTGCGCTGCGAGTCGCTCACCTCTCGCTGCGAGTCGACCAGGCTACGCATCGAATCGGAAACGGCAGCGGCGCTCGAGTGAGCCTCTGGTGGGTGCTCAGGCGGCAGGCGACGCACCAAACGCTCCTCCGCAACCTCAGAAAACTCTGCTGCAACCTAACCAACAATATCAGGGGGGCACAAAGACAGGGCGTGACCCCCTTGATGGTACTCGCACTCACCAGTGTCAGACATGAATTGCAGTAACAGGGAGGAAGGTGAGGGTAGGGCAGGGTATGAGTATCGGGTACCTCTCTCGGGAAGGACAAGGGCGGGCCTGCCATGATCTCGTACTCCGCCTCTAATGTCGTGAAGCGCTCATGCAGCTCGTCATTCGCACCCTCGGCCTCGCCCTCCGGCGTCTGTCTGCTCACACCGCAAGCATGAACATGAGTGGCCACTGTGGCAGACGTATGTGTCGCGCTGTGTGAGCAGATACAGGCGACAGTGCTTCGAATGCGGGGATGAGCGCACCTGACAAAGTATAACAGCTTGACGCTGCCCTTTGGAGAGACCACACACGGCAGCAGCCCCGCCACATGCATCCAGCTGGCCTCAAGTATCAGCCCACTCTGCAGCTCGAGTTGGCATTTGCGAATGATGGCCGTTTGTACTAGCAAGCTGACGAGGTGTAGCTCCATCACAATCCGACCGTTGCTCATGCGGTGTGCCATGACCTCCATCCTGAGCACATCACTCGAGAAGGTCAGCGCAACGAGCAGATCGTGGGACTGGGGGCGGGCGCATCACACCGGGGAGGGCCTCACCGGAAGGGCGGGAGCACAGGGACGCTGAGGATGCAGCTGTGGCTGCGATTGCAACCGCTCGTGTATCGTACCTCCACCTCCACCTCCGCCTGCCCCTCAGGCTCCAGTATGCTGCCCTCCTGTGGAATCCACCAAAGCAACAGGGTACAGAGTAGCTATCAGCGAAAGCGGGAACACAAGTGCCTATCGATGGAGAGAGCTCAAGTTGCGCCGATACGAAGGCTTACAGTAGAGTGCTGACGAGAGGGAACTCTGCCCAGTGTGGCAATTCTTGGCATGGATGCCATTGGTTGGTGCTGGAGACGCCTCGGTCCCGTGGCTTCGTTGCTCATTCGGATGGTCTGCGCCACGGGGACAAGGCGGGTCAGAGCTTGGGTTAGTAGTGCCCAAGCAAACCAGAGCCCAAGATGGGGGTATAGGGGATAGATAGCGTGTTGTACCTTTGCTGGCAGGTCCGGCTCGCCCGCCGTGACCCATATCCAAACCAGCGACGGCTGCCTAGCTGTCCAGGCAGGCAGCTTCAGGGTACCACCACTGATACGGACCAGCGTTCCCTCCACCTGCTGTTGTTCCGCTCTCCCTGCCCCCTCTCCTTCCGCGGGGCCGTCCAACGGGACCACTGTCGCATGACAGCTGCGCTTGGGAAGAGTAATGCTGGTGGGGAAGCTGCTGCCCGAAGGCCGGTGCGACGTGCCAATCTGAAAGCCGACATGCAAAGCAGCTCCGTTGGGGTAGATCAGAAAGGAGATAGATGAGACACGTTGGTTTTTAGTCAGGGGGGAGATGGTGGTCAAATAAAAGAGACGGCTGGGAGTGAAAATGACCTGCAGGGTCGCATTTCCTAGCGTGTCGTGCCAAGGACGCAAACAGATACCCAACCATTGCCTCTGACCCGCAAAGATGGCGCCTCTGAAGCCAACCGCGCTGACCTGCACACGCGATTCCGCCCGACTGACGGCCAGCAGCACCTGCTCTTCCGCTACCTCTGCATCTGCGTTACAACCGACACAAACACATTGCGCATCCCCCAGCATCGACAAACCCCCCATGCATCCCACTGGCGGGTCACTTATGTCGACTGTCATGAGTCAGGATTCGCACCTTCTGACTGAAACGCTCCGTAGCTTCCTTCCAGCAGGTTGACGCCCCCACAGGGTACGGGGGAGAAAGGGGACATCCCAACCTGAGCTGCTGGAGTATGAGGGCCAGCCTCCTCGAGCGATGCCTCTGGGGCGGAGGAAGAGGGTAGCGAGAAGGCGCAGGATAGCGATGCGGGGTTGGCCTTGCTCGCAGTGGCCACCACCAGCATGTGGCCAAGCCGTCCGCTGAGGTGCTTCAGGACGCAAAGGCCCTCTTGCACGGGGTAGGCGGAAAAGCGGATGCGGTTGGTCCCGGGATGAAGCACCAGCTTCCCCTCGGCAGGACTGCCATCCAACGAGCACTGCAGCTGGGCTTGCTCCGCCACTAGCCCCCGATCAGTTCGACTACCTCGCCTCCGTGTTGTGGCGCGACCTGTCATACAATTCTCAGCGACTCAAATCACGCCATAACTTTCTACACCGCGGGCCTGTAAAACAATAAGTGGTGCTGCATTGAGGGCCGCTGCCCAACCTGAGAATGAGCTCCGTGGCATTTCCAGAACAGACAGCGTCAGAGTGACATCCCACAGTGTGAGTGTTTGTGGGAGGAAGCTCGACACCTCTGCCTCCAGCGAAACAACATCACCCACGCAAATACTTTGACCTCCGCCTGTAATCCCAGCCCGAAAATATTAACAACTGGCTACAAACTGTGCCAGGACGGTGCCAGGAGGGAGGAACGAGGACAGACCCATGGCTATAGGCAGGGCGGCATCACCCACCTGAAAGCTGCGCAGGCTTGCCGTCACCACCGGGACTCAGCGTGTCTTCCCGGCCATAGTATCGAGTATATTTCCCTGCGAGGGTGTCATCTGGTCAGGACTAGAAGCGAACAGACGATTAACAAATTGCGGAGACACGAGGGTGCCTAAAATTCCCAAACACGTGTGCTTGCAGGATCACCTGGCGCTGGAGTTAGCACCAGCATGTCCAACGCATCCAAAATGCACGGCGAATCTCCTGCAAGAAGTGAAGAGATTCAGGTAGCTGATTCGCAATATAATCCGACTGTAACTGTGTCCTCCGCTGTGTCGTTTCATGCACCGGTGAATGAAGCCCCTGAAAGCAAGGCACCAGCAGGAACTGTGGTAGCAGCGCAGCGCACCGGGCTCGATATGAGCCGCCGGGACTCGCACTCGGGACAGTTGAGGATCAATTGGCTTAGACTGCAGATGCTGTGCGATTTGCTGAGCAGTGATATTCCCTACGGGGGCCCTCTCGCAGGCGAGGACAAGTTCGCGCTGTAGAGCCACTCTGTCCACCATCAGCATCAGCCCCTGTGTGCGCAGTAAGCAAGAGGGAGAAAGAGAAGAGTTAGGTGACGTAGAGGCAGCCCATCGTCTGGTGCAGTGGAGGAGGTGGGTGCAGGGCGCACCGAGGGGAGGCTCTGCAGCTGCACAATCCAGTGAGGGAGGGCAGGGTGCTTGGTGGCTTTGTAGCAGGTGATCAGCTTTGGCAGCACCTGTGCCAGCAGCGCATGCCACCCCTCCTTCAAAAACACCTGGAGCGCCACCGAACGCAGTGCACAAGCCACAATTTATGGGTTATAACCTGGCAGTTGATGGGTGGTCTACACGAGAGGGCGAAGTAGAAACTGCGAGAGGGCGAGAAGGGGGTGGGAGATGACGTGCGGACGCTACCCGCTCCCACCTGTGCTTGATACTGGAATATGGCGGTCGCTGCCTCCAACTTTCCCGTCTTCAGCAGCAGCGCACCCACATCGGCCTGCATAATGGATGCATTCCTCCATCGCCCACAAAGAGTGTAGCAAGTCGATGCAGCGGTGCTCAGCTGCACAAACAACTCCTCAAACAGCTCCTGTCGATAGCGTTCCCGGTAGCAAACAGGTAAACACAGGAGGAAGGGTCACGGTCAGTGAGCCACTGCGGTGAACAGGAACTCTTCCGCCGCCCATACGCACTACGAGGCTGCGCAAGTAAGCGGGGGGAGAGGGGGGCAATACTCTGTCGCCAAGGGCTTGTAGCAGCCTCCACTCTGTCAACCAAAGCGGCACCTCCATCCCAGCGCCGTTGGCAGGAGGGCTGGCCAGGTCGAGGGAGGGGCGGCGGGCGGTGGGCTGAACAACACACGGAAGCTCACAAGACAGAGCCAATCTAAACATTGATTGGGACTGTGTGAACTCGCAAAACGGGGCTGATTCGAGAGGGCGGGAGGGGATGGGAAGTGAGTGGGGCGCATGTGTGGTTGGAGGAGGTCACCTCGGGGGATGCTTCTTGAGCTTGGCCACCTTGACTATCGAGCTCCAGCTCCGCCGCCGCCGCACTGGCTTGCTTTGCGAAAGTCTGATGAGTCTCCTCATCGTATGTGGGCGGCGGCGATCTCGCCTCCGCTTCCTCCATCAAAGACAGCCCGCGTTCACCCGTGCGCGAGCTTCCGCCTGACTTTTCACCCTGTTCCTGGGATGTGTGCGACCCATCGCCCGCATCCCCCCCCCTTCTGCCAAGGCCACCCAACAACAAAAAGGATGACGGTAAAGTGCCGCCTCATTCGCAGAAAATCACAAAGGACAACTAGTGGGCACTCACCCTGAATCCTCAACCACTGTGGAGGAAGGTTTCGGAGCGGGCTGCGCCTCAGCAGGGGCAGCCACATCCTTTGAGGCAGGCAGGTCTGGAGTTTTGGGCTCGCTGTGGTTCCACGCAGCGAACGTGGAGGCGAAGCGGCGAAACCCAGGGGAGGCGGAGCGGCCGGTGGGCGTTGTGGCTGATGTGGAGGGTCGCTGGGCGGGGGAGCGCAAGGCAGCTCGGCCGAGTGAGGTCGTGGTGGAGATGGGGGGAGGGAGAGCGGCGCTGTGGCGGTTTGTCGGAGCCCGGGGCGAGCTGGGCGGCTGCATCGTGACGGGGGAGCCGGCGCCCACACTGGCGCTGCTGAAGGGGGACTGCTGAATGCGGCTCTGCAGACCAACACCGTCCCCCAGCTTCATCAGCTCAGACCTGCATACAAGAGAACACCTTAGGAAACGCATTCTCCCATTGGCGCTCACCTTAAATACCCCCTCTGTACGGGGATTACATGCGCTGCATGCAGACGCGAAGTCAGACGAATGACGACAGCCTCATCGAACCCGGCTCGTATTGACAACCATGCGACACTTGAAGGTCATCGAAACCTCAGAGGGAGTTGCGCACCCGCTAACAGAAGGTGGAAAAGGGATTGGTGGGACAGATCGCACAAAGAACGGATGACCATACCAAAATCGCCCCAGAAAAGCCGACCCGGAATACTGTGACTTCGATGTGATCGACACTGACATTATCCATGAGAAGGTGGCGGTGGGGGAGGAAGGGGAACGGGAGAAGGGCAGTGACCTGGCGCTGCTGTAGAGGTGCCCCAACGCACAATAGAACTTACGCTCCAGCAGTGATTCCGGTGAGTTGGCGATCCGCACGCCGCCTGCAGCGCTGGTGTTGACAATCTTGAGCTGCTCCGCGTGCAGGGCGGGAAGCAGCCCTATGTCCCAATCCATACGGACGGCCGTTGCGTCCGACGGCTCTTGCGTAGACGAGGACCGGGTGCGGATGGGCTTCAGGGTCCCGCTACTTGCGCGTGTAGTAGGGGACGAAGCAATTGATTGGCCCACAACAGGGGACTGTTTTCCGGGTGAGCCACCATCCTCAGTTCGAGGTGTATCTAAAGAGGTGCGCAGCCCCACCCTGCTGTCGTCCCGAGACTCGAGATGGAAGCGGGAGGGGGGGGCAGAGGTGGCACCGCCAGCCACCGACCTCGCTAGTGCAGCACCGAGCTCAGGCACATCCTGGGCAGAGTGACGGCGAGGCAGGGCAGCGGCCTTCGCTGCACTCTCTGTCCCAAGCATTGCCTGATACGTCACATTTGCAACGGACAGGCAGGCGGAAAACACCCAAACCTGCGGAGCATAAAAACATGTTACTACAAAACACAAAATGGGCCAGCTCCTTTTTCGGAAGGGCAAAGGACCATGCCTCCCTTTTCAGTGAGAATGTAAAAAAGGATGCTTACTTCTCGTATTTTATGCACAATGTGGCCGCTCTCTTCTCTCTCCTGCAAAAGCATGCTAAACGTCTGGATGAACTTCATGGATCGGTCCGCCAGTTCCAGGGGACGGTTGAGGCTCATCAGCAGGCGGGCCTAGGTATCAGACAGCCACACAAGAAACTGACTTCCAAGCGCATTTTAGTACGTGGAAGCTGCCTCTCCATACGCCCTCTACCGCCCTCCGCACCTGTCTGGCAAACAGAAACTGACGGAAGTTGAACTGACTGACGCTGCCATAGTTCAGCACCGCTCGGCGAGTCTCTCGCCACGACGCCGTCAGCAGTGTGGCCACATCGTCGCCAGGAGCATTCCCACCGAAATCCAGCCCCGCCATCGCGCCGCCCTCCTCTATCCCCTCTAGATAGCACGCCTCCAGCTGAAAGTGAAAAGAAGCCAGCCACTCACCACCGCAAATCAACAATGGCGAAACGAGCGAAGGCGAGTGATGTAGGCAGGAGCAGGGTGTTGGGGGAGAGGACCTCGAAGTACTCCCGCAGCGCGTCCTCCTGCAGCCCTGCCGCCTCCAGCATGATTGCCAAGCTGTCCTTCACAAGGAAGAGGTTGGGGAAGCTCCATCCCGGCTCCATCCTCGTTGCCATCAGCCGTCGCACCTCATTTTCATACGCTGTCTGCCGAGACTCGAAACTCAGCCGCACGCTCTCCTTTATAAAGGTCTCCAGCTCTGCCATCCCCTCGAGCGGCCCGTTCAGGACGCCCGTGCTGCTCATCACGGGCGTGTCCAGCCTCACACAGCGCTCGCGTTTCTTGGTGTTGAAGTCATCCTTCAGCCTTTCGAACACCCTCTTTGGCCCTCTGCACCACACAGCCCCGACCCCCCTCAGCCCAATCGTCCTCCCCATAAACAAACTCGCCAGCAACACCATCCACATACACATGCGCAGATTGGGCGGCTCTGTCGCACCTGGATTGCACATCGCTGCGCAGAGGGCGCACGTAGAGCACCACCCACTCCACCATCCCCAGCACTGGATCCTTCTCTCGCTCCAGTAACCCGCGCAGTTGCGTTCTCATGCCCGCCTTGTAGTCTGTCAGCTCCTCACAGGACACCTGCAACGGCCCAACACACCCGTCGCCCCTCATGGCGTGCTCAAGCATGAAAATAAGCACAAGCCCCCATTGCGCTCATCCCAATGTAGCACTCACCACGATGAGGTGTGCATAGGGGTTTCGGAACCACGCGACTGGGTTCTGAGAGTGAGGCCGCAAGCGGACCAGCTCCGGGTCGGAGGACAGCATGTACCTATGGCAAGTGGAATAAAGCGGAGTGTGAGGAGGGACATTAAGGAAGGCTGAGTTCCAAGGATGGCTGAGGGCACTCCCAATGATGGTCAACAACAATTCGCGCGTCCGTTCGATCCCGAGCTGCCACAACGCACTTTACTTCAATGGACGGCACTTTCACCCTCTTCCCGAACTTGTTCTGAAACTCCAGGTCCCGTAGGACAGAGTTCTCCTCCAGCAGCTACGCAGGTGAGGGAACAGCGGGACAGGGGAGGGGGGGTCAATGCACCACATGAAGACCTCGACAGTCCCCGGATTTACAGAGCGCAACACAGCCTCACACAGCTCCACGAATCAGCCACGACTCCGACTTCCCACCGCGCGGCACATAATCCAATCCAAGAGTAACCTCGTCTTCCTAGCATGCCAGTCTCCCTAATCACCCTCAACGCTACCCAGCCACCTCTCCGTGCAAGTAAAGTGAAGTGAGCAGTGCACTGTCGCCAAGCTCTGTACACCAGCAGTCCCCCCTCCCTCCCTCGCCACCTTGCTTTTCCCAAAGCGAGCAGCCCATGAGTATAGCACCACCCAAGTGCACCTCTTACCACCCCCCTCCCACGTTGACCCTGCGCTCTACGGGGAGCTGAGGGTTGCGCGGCGACGTTAACAGCGTTTCGCAGTGAAAAGGAGTGCGTCGGCTCACCGGCTTGATGGTGCTCCACACACCGCTGACGTCCTCCACCGCCACCACAAACGACCCACCAAGGTCCTCCGTCTGCATCGTGTCCAAATTTGCGCTTTAACTCAGTAAGAGGGGCAGCGGGAGGGGGTGCGGGCGGAGGAGGGCCGTCGGCTCGTCTCGTCGGCAGACAAACGAGGCGCCGCCGTTTCAGCGCTGTCCCATTGTCGCCAACTGCATGTAATTCGACGCGCAAGGCTATATGCAGCCCAACGGCAGGCTGACACAAGTTCCTGACTTCTTATGGGTGTGGCGCGGGCAAGCACAGCGGCTCCCGTTGGCTGCGCCGTGCGTCCTCCTGCTTGCCCTTCCTCGGTGAGCCACCGCTTGTCATATAATCCTCAATAATATTTTGGGATCGGCCCAGGCTGGTCACTAGTAATAATAACGGTACCCGTACGGTACCTGGCAATCTGACTACCGCCTGGTACACATGTACTTGTAACGATTATAATTCACATCGTCTTTTTTTTTACCTTTTTCCAGATTGGCAGTGGCTTTTCAGTGTGCTTTTCTTGTAATTTACTGAGCCACTGAGGGCACGTTTTGCCAAGTGTATCAGTATGTTTGCGTTTTGACTAAAAGACAACCCGCATGATAGACCTTGCTTGTGGTCAAAGCCATTGATGATCTAAAGCCAAAGGCTTGAACAACCGAAGTTTAACGTTGAGGACGTGTAGGGACGAGGCAAGCGAAGAAACGCTTCGCCGCGGTGGCTCGAGTCATGATGCGGTCGATGTACCGCCCTTTCTTCACAACACTACTCTCAGCCCTCCCCCCATGTACTTCACGACGTGAAGGGGAGCGCCGATGCAACTATCTAAGGGCGCGATGCCTTTTCGTGGACTGTGCGATGTCCACGAGAAGCCGGTTGGAGGGCGTTCACCGACCGAGTGGAAAGCATTGTACACCAATGTTGTGAGTGTGTCACCCGCGCGCCAATCGGAGGAGCGTTCCAACGGGGGAAAGCTCCACAGCGTTGTGGGTGGGTTGTAGTTGTAGAACTTGGCGCATAATGCGATTCGGCCGGCGAGGTACCACTCGAGCAAGTCGGCGAGGAAGGAATTGGGTGCGATGGTGATGGACCGGTATGGTCGCTGTGTCGCGGCGTTGGTCGCCCTCGGACTTTCTCATGAAGAGGAAAATGTATCCCGATGGGCGATCGGCCGTAAAGTCGTCGGTAAGGCATCGGACCTATGTCCACGCGCGGCAGTAAAAAGAATAGTTGACGCATACGGTCAATGAAGCGCGGAACTCGGTGAGCGCACATAGCGGCAGCGGGGACGAGGTCGGTCGTCTCGCGGAGGGTGGAAACACACTCTTGAGCTTAGAGGGCTAAGTCAGTCGTGATATGGTAATGCAAGGTGTAGATCGGGTGAATCGCTCATGTAGGATGATGAGGCCAAGGCGCGCGTCGGAAAGGAGATTGTTGACGGCGAGGGATTGGTGCTTGAAGTCGTGGAAACACTAATTAATCGATGAGTCGTGGGGTTGTAGGGAGTCAACCGCGATCGCGCCACGGAGCCCGAGGCATGCTTTGCACCGGACGATGGAGCGGGTGGTAGCCCACTTGGGTAAGATGCCGATATGGTGGGAAAATGATAAAATTGGTGAAGCTCATTATAGTAGTTGGTGTAGGTCGCCGCACCTAAGGAATCGGTGAGGAGTGTCACCGCTGCATAGCCGAGCTTGTCGGTGCCAAGGGTTGGAGACAAGCGAGCCGCTATGTTGTGTGTTCACGGGGTTCTATCTAGCAGTGGTATGTCGGAGTGTGTAGCAACCGGTGACCTACGGCTGATGCCTGGTGTGGGGAGGGGGCCGTTGAAGAGTGGAGGTCCTCACAAATGCCGCCACGCTTGGTTTGTAGCCATGCTAGAGTCATTAGAGTGTTCATCAAAAACTCATATCGCTCCATCATGGACGTCCGAGCCCCTCGCGCGTGATAAACCATCCGGGAAAGAGCTGATTGCGAGTTGGGGGGGAGGTAATTGTCCAGTCCGCCATATCGACCATGCGCGAGAACTAAGGTTTGTGTGGCTAGTTGGGATCGTCAAATGTTGCTGCGGCGCCCGATTGTTGGAACTTGTCCGCGAGGGTGATGAGGCCTGACCACGGTGGGTTGCAATAGTTGTTTTCGGCAGTCCACTTGGAGTCGAGGAGGTAGAGGCAGTCGACGTCTTTGCAATGGGGGGTCGCACCATCGTGAGCTGAATCGCAGCAGTTGTGTGTTCTCCATTGTGTCAAAATGGACGTCCGTGTGTGACCCGTAAAGCTTGTCAAGGTAGGCAAAACACCGTGAAGATGAGCTGATAGTCGTCGTATTCAAGCTTTGGGGTGTGCTTTAGGGTTTTGGTAAGGTCGACAGTCAAACTGAAGTGGACGTCGACATGAATGGGCTCTTATGTTTCCTTGGCATCGTTGCGTTGAAGCCCCTAGTTGTCCAAGAGGGTTTTGATACAGAAAAATACGACGAGGTCAACAAGCCCATTGGGAGACATGCCATGCCCTACAATTCGCCTTCGTAATTGGATGTTAATAAATATATGTTTTCTCTGTGGATGCCTAGTGTGTACTAGCCGTGTGTCAGGTCGAGCGAGACGAAGTAGCCCCCTTCCGAGACACGTGGTTTGAGGTGATTTAGCCTTTTCGCACATCATGCCGCAGTCCGCGTAATAGCTATTCAGCTCTCAGAATTCGATGATGAGGCCACAGTTCTTGTGGCCGAGCTTGGGACGAAAAAGATGTGGGTCACCCATTGTGTATTGTGGGCGCGTTCCCATGCTCCGGAGGCTGTAAAGCGGGGTAGCTATGTGGCCATGAAACCGAGTTGTTGTGGCGTGACTGAGGTCATGGAGACTTCGTGGTTGAAAGGCTTTGAACGGAGGACGTTCTTGAATTGATGCAGACCCCGTGGCGGATCCAATTGACGACTTGTCCACTCGTGCCGATACTCTACCAATATCACCATCTTCTCTTTAGGCGGTGAAGCATGCCGTGTGAAGACGGGGTGTTGGAATCGACGCGGTAGTTCACACCGTGATATCTTCGGAGATTTTTCGGTGTCGGCTTGGGTGGTCCGATGGGGCCGGCTAATCATCATGTTGCCCTTGTTGATGCCGGTTTGCGGCGTCTGCCTCCCGCACGGGCCTTTGTATCGGGATCGATCCCCGGTGGGCGGTCTGGGGTAACCTTGACGTAGGCGACTGCGGCGGTGGCCTTGCTTGTAGCGTGGAGGCTGACCGCCGAGTGTCTTCTATGTGAACGTTGAGCGTAGTGCGTCCAAGGCTCCGGAAACGGCAGTCGGGCGGGATGTGCAGAATCGTGCGGGGCGAGCTTTGCGAAAACTCTATCCGGATATATCGCCGTTTGTCCGCCCTCAATGATACGGATGTAGCCCTGCCGAATACGGGCAGCCTTTTCTGTCGTTGCATGAGTGTGACTTCCCGCTCGGATGCGGGTAACCGTTTGCTTTAGCGAGGTTGTGAGAGGTTCGACCGAGAACTCCTCTAAGCCCTCAGTAAATACCGCGTTGGCGCATTCATCAAAGAAGGCATAGCAGCCGATGTGCAGTTGCTTGTCGTACGCCGACTGTTACTTTCGCTCGAGAAGGTGTCGAGTTGTTTCGTCGGTCAGCTTCTACAGCCGTGGCCCCTACGTCGATGTCTCAGGGGGGAGGGGGGGGGGGCATTGTTATCCGGTGGCAATGACTTCACGGGAGTGAAGTCGACCAATTCTTGCCGGTCTGACTCGTAGTCGTCAAGCACGTCGATATGCACCGCATGGACTGCCGTACTACCAACCGTCGCGGGAGCATCGGGTGGAATGGACTTTTGCGAGACATGAGGATGGGCGCGCGGCCGCGGGTTGTAGCAAGTGATGAAGTATAGCAGCAATAGCTGCCTCTACCTTCGGAATAAGCCGTCGCTCGATAGCGCTCTCGTCTTGAATTTGATCCGTTGGTCTTATGTCTGCGGTTGTAGGGAAAACGTCGGCGCTAGGCTCGGCAGTTTGCTTGACGGGGTGCATGACTAGAGTAAGGCTAGGGATCGATGGTATCGTCGACATTTTACAAGTACGTTTCGCTGCGATTTCAGGTATATTTCGCATTCGTGGTCACCGAAAACACCACGAAACACTTCGATAAAGACCGGATGATATCATCTATCCCTAGCCTTAGACTATAGATGGCGACCGGGAACAAGGGGAAGTGTCTCACGACGGTCGGGTGCGCGTGAGACGACGTAAGTTGACACTCTACGCGTCTACGTGAGACGCGACTGCAATTTTGCGAGCGCTTGATGATAGCGGGCGCAAAATGGAGAAAGTGCCTAGTGTGAGGGGAAGTTCCGCTACTTGGGGACGGTCGTACTAGCGTAGCTAGCTAGCGTCGTCCAAGTTGTTGAGCCAAAGCCGTTGGCCGTTGTTTGTCAAGCTCGTTGCGGTGTGTGGGCGGTGCATGTGACACGCCGGTCCAAATATGAATCCTAAGCGCATGGGTGTACGGGTTCCGTGACATATACAATAGTGTTACAAACCTCTAGATTTAACTTAGTATGACCATATGTCAATTCACATTGTTGCATGTACCCACAGTTGTATTAGAGTAGTGCATTGCCATGCTAGCCTATGTCGCGTGCACTCAATGTACCTAAGAGGGTAATGTATTGGTAACCGTAACACAAATGGGAAATGATTATGAATAGCAAGGTTAATCGATAATTTGATGCACTTACTGTAAGAGTTTTGTGACAATGAAGTGCTTCCATTTTACGAGTCTTGGATCCCTTGACCCTCTTGTCACTCTTTCCCTCTTGCCCCCCCCTTCCCTCCCCCTTTCCATGTCCTCGTCTTTATGGTGTTTCATGTAATTCAAGCTTTTGTTCTTCTGATTTTATCGATGTCACCGCCGCATACACTTTGAACAATAACATTTGACGGTCATGAAATACACTCTTTCCCTCTTATTTCCCCTCCTTGTACAAAATTATAAAGGGATTTGTTAGCACTAGCAACCCGTTGCATAATGCTTATGTACAAGATAGCTATTTGTCATCCTAGTACTTAGTGTTATTATATTAACGGTATTGTATTCCCTGTATGTGGCGGTCGGCCGGCCCTTCCGGTGCCTTCGCCGGCCTCCATCTCTCTCCTCTCACGTGTCTCACTTCCACAAGGGGGCTGGCACGGCCCTACGTGTAACCATCTACTTCCATTTCCAACAAGTTATGGGTTCCCCACCTCGTTACACAAGAGAAGATCGCGGCTTCCGCGTGTCCGGGGCCGCGCTAGTCCTGCCTACTCCTACGTGAAAAAGAGTAGAGTGTGTGTAGTAAATCGCTCGGTGCCACGATAGTAATTCATCGTCGTACCGACACCACGCCTTCAAGCTAGTTGTCCGTGATTGTCATGCCGTCTCCCACGAAAAAATGAGAAGAGTGTGTGTAAAGCGCCTGGCGCCATGCTTGCCCCACCTAGCTTTCAGCCCCACGCAGCCTCCAACCTACCCGGCGAGTACTTTAATTAGGATTTTTTCCCCCGAGGTGACGCCGCAACGCTCACATGACTTAGCGAGGACCTAACCCTGCCCACGGCGAAGAGTGGGAGTCAACACGAGCAACGCCCGTCTATGCTTTTGCGTGCCTACACACTCTTGACAACCCTCTTGGCTTTGCTCCTTCCTCGTCAGTCGCTCTCATGCGGCGGTTAATTCGCCGTGTACAGTTTTTCCCCGCTACATGTCAAACTGGTACATTACGCGTGACGTTTGGAACCGTTTCCTGTCGGCAACTCGCCGGTAGCATCGCGTTCCTATGAGCACATGTCGCTATACCTACACGGCCTGAGACACGCGCAACAAGCACAACACCTACGGCCTAGATGGCATCTTCCTCGACACATGCTAGGATGACGGCAAGACCTCGGATAGCACTAGCATCACGTTGCATAGTGCTTATGTACAAGATAGCTATTTGTCATCCTAGTACTTATAGTTATGATTCTAGCGGTACTCTATTCCCTTTTTGTGGCGGTCAACCGGCCATTCCGGTGCCTTCGCGGGCCGCCATCTCTCTCCTCTCATTTCTCTAGTCACCACAGTCGGCCCCCTTGGGGGGCCGGCGCGACCCTACTTGTAACCATCTATTTCCATCTCCAACATGGTTGCAGGTTTGGGAGGAGTGACATGGATTCGGAGCTGCGGATGGAGCAAGAAAGAGTACTTTAGCCATTGGGGTATTGACTTTTGTGGTGCTAGCTATATTCGGTGTTTGTCTAATCCGCTCTTGTTTCGTGCTCGCCACCTTTTGTGTCCCGCGGGGCATTAGTGTTTTGTAGGTCTTAATTTGCATCGTTTCACCGATCTATGCCCCTCCGTGGCATGCCGTGTCCCGCACACGTCATCCATGCTTTCTCCATTGATTCGAAACGTGTTGTCGTAACTTCCCTGCATGTTTTTATCGAGCTTCGCGTTCCGCTTGTGACGACGTTGCACGCACTGCTACGCCAACAATACACCATCTGCTGCGCAACACTACATGGGAGCTGAAACATCCAAAGATGGTCATTGAAAACTTATCACGGCCCCCATCCGTGCCCGACCTGCATGCATCGCAAGGCCTCGCTGCCGACTACCTACAAGTTGAGCTGTAGCTGGAGGGGCGCGAGCGTGCTTACAGCTGGGACAAGCTATGCATCGTCCAGCCCCAAGCCATCAGTTTCACGACAATGACTAAACACTTGGTGTGCAACGTTCCATATCATCACATTTACTGACTACCAACCAACCAAAGCTTTCAGGGCGATGACATACAGCAGTTACTAAATAGCCCTGAAACAAAAAATCCAGCAGTATGGAATATCTGCTGCATATGCATAAACGCAAAAACTACAAGCACCTGTTTTAGTGATCTCTCTATTGCTGCCAGGGGGCCAGGCGCTGCACGTCGACAACGTAGGTGGCTCTTCGGCGCTCGTCAGGTGAGGTCACAAAAATGGCGAGTCGACCACCTCCGCTCCTCACCGGCAGCTCCTCAATGCCACCGGTCAAACGGTCCACCTCTCTCCCGTCCAGCACAACAATCGCATCCTCCGCCATCGGCACTGCGATCCAATCCAACGTCGCCACCTGAAAACACCCCCCCCCCCCCCCCCCCCCCCCCCCCCCCCCCCCCCCCACCACCACCACCAGAACAGTCAGCGGTCTCCCAGCGTGCAACCACTACAACCAGCCTCTGTCAACCCCCTTCGATTATTTAAAAATACAACTCCGGCCATCCGTTTGCATACCTTGTGATCGACTTTCAGGACGTACTGAAAAACATCTGGCGAGAAGCGTGGCTCCAGTGTTCCCTGTGCACAAAGCAACCATCCATTAGTAGATAGCTGAGAAAGCGGTAGGGTTCGGGGGCAGACGGGAGGACGCTGTTTGGGAGACGGCGAACAAGGTTAGAGAGCAGTGTGTGCGGACCTGCGAGGCCGTCAGGATAGCGAGACGGCTGTCAGAGACCGGGGGCGGTGGGGGAGGAGGGGGTGGTGGGGTGAAAGGTGGCTGGCCTGGCGGTGGAGGGGGGGGAGGAGGTGGAGGACTTGGAGGGGGGGGCGATGGGGGGAGTGGGGGGGGAGGTGGAGAAGGTGGAGGGGGGCTGGGGGGAGGTGGAGGAGGGGAGGGTGGAGGAGGGCTGGGGGGGCGGAGGGGGGGGGGCTGGGCGGCAACGGGGGGAAGGCTGGGGACGGGGGAGGTGACGGAGGGGGTGGGCTTGGAGGGGGAGGAGGTGGAGGGGCAGCGCTGCGTCGAAAGATGAGGCTGTACAGTCGTGACTGGGCCAGCTCTGACCGCCTGGCCTCCTCCGAGGGCACCGGGACCACCGTCACTGAGACCAGCGTGTCTGTGAAGGGTTCCCCAAGCTCTTGGCCCAACTGCACTCGGTGGTCGTGCTCGCCACTCTGCACCAACTCGTCGCCCAAATACAGCTCGACCAAGCGAGGCTGCCATGCGGTGAGTACCACCTCTACCTCAGTCACAGTGTGCCGCACATCCAACTGCGCCATGAAACACATGTGAGAGTCCAGAACCGTCCGGTGATTACCTATTAGGTAAGACCAAAATTTCACCGTACAAAAACAGCTCGTAACAAGGAGGGCCACATACCACATAGCTGTAGATGCCGGGGGAGAAGGCCTGCGACCACTTTGGGCGCTTCAGATGAGGCAGCTGAATCGACTTCAAGAACCACCGACGCTCGTCGTGCATCCGATCATCCAGATGAGCAAGCTTCCCCTGCCACAATGCACCCGAGTAAGCCACCACCTACCCGAATGCAACAGTTTCACCGCCTGTCTTCAAGTGAGGTCGAAGGCATGCAGGATTGCGCGTTGCCCTACCAGGAGGCTGGAGGCGCGTGATGGGTACCGCGGGGCGGGCGGAGCGAGGGGAGGTGGGAAAGGCGGATAAGCTGGGAAGGGCGGCGGTGGGGAAGGCGGTGGTGGGGAAACGGGCTGTGCTGGGAGGGGTGGGGGTGGTGGAGCAGGTGGACGGTTCAGGAGGATCACATACTCGGTGCTCGTGGCACCATCAGGAGCAGTCACAACCACTGTCAACCTGTGATACAAAACCCTGTCAGATGTTTGCGGTGGGCTGCGGTGAACAAACAAACCCCGACCTACCGTCACTCGCAGTGCTGCAACGCACCTGACCGTCTCCCCAATATTGACTGAAATAAGGGGTGACTGCTGGCCAGAATCCAGCCAAGCTCGCCCCTCTGGCGCGTGCATCTCAATGGAACGGCCTGGTGAGCACCATCCTGTCAGAGCGGAGCTGACTTGCGCAAAGGGCATATGGGCAGTGTAGTCCGTCAAGCCAGGCTCGAAGGCAGGGCTGAGGCTGACTCCCATTACAGCCAAGGCATCCAGCGTTGCATGCTCCGGAAGAGAGAGGCGGTGCACGAGGATGAGATAGCGAGTACTCGCCAGTCCAACCTACCACACAGGAAAAAATACTCATATCAATTACAAGCTCTGCAGCTGGGTTCATTTGAAAAGCGGCCACTGTCGCAAGGGACGGCCTGCGCTAACCTGTGATGTCACCGTTATGCTGATGACGGTGTTGTTTCCCACCGAAACAGCAAAACTGGGGGACTTGCCCTGAGCGAGCAGGCCTCGCCCACGGACCAGGCCATCCCGTCGGGGAAGCCTAACCTGGCGATGAGCTGAGCCCTCGCGATGTCTGTCCTGATACTCGAACTCAACTTCTTCGGCAATATCGAGCGGTGTCGCCTCATCACTATCACCCAACTACATCCACCAAAGCTAAATATTAGAAATCATACGCAAATTTACAGGCGGTCTTACAAGCGACAACCCTGTGAATGCGTGCCAACGAACAAATGACAGTAGTACAAACCTTAACATATTGAGAAGCAGTGTGCTGCTCCCAAGCCTCCACTGAGGAGGACTCAACCACAATGGAGGCGGCCGGAGCCATGGTCATGACAGAGAAAGTGACGTGGCTTGCCTCGAAGGGAACCTGCATGCGGTAGCGGTAAACTGCCGGGTCGAATGCAGGCTCCAGAAGGCCGGCTGAGGGACGAAGGAAAGCCAACTGGCAGTTGTCGGGCAAGACGGGAGGGTAGGGGGGCGGAGGGGGGTGAGGCGGGGGTGAGGGAGGAGGCGAAGGGGGAGGGGGGCGGGGGCTGGGTGGTGGGGGGCTTGGTGGCGGGGGACTTGGTGGCGAAGGTGGAGGCGGAGATGGAGGCGGAGGTGGCGAGGGCGGTGGTGGGGGAGGAGGCGGTGGTGATGGCGGCTTAGGGGGCTTTGCTGGCCTAGGTGGCGGCCTTGGCGGCCGAGACGGACGACCGGGAGGCGGCGGTGGGGGAGGTGGAGGTGGCGGCTGGCGGGACACCAGCAAGACGTATGGCCTTCCAAGCTGAACGCCGCTGCTGTCTTGGATATGAACAACAATCTCGTTGGGGCCGACATCCAGATAGGTCTGGACCATGAGCGACAGCATATCCACTGAGTGAGAACTTGCTGAAAGTTGTAAGTCCGGAGAGCTTCAGATGACCCACACACACACACGCATACACACATACACATACACACACAAAAAAACCTTCTGCTAACAAATGGCCTTTCGCAGTGCCTACCTCCAGTGGAATAGGGTCAGTCGTTTCTCCACTGGAAGCCAGCTTCCCCATAGCATTCACGACACACCCGGATCGAACTGCCGCGCCGCGTAGGACGGGTGTGATAGATATGGCATACACTGATTGAGGCACCTTCAGACTGTACTCGAACGTGAAGGGTGCCCATTCGGGGTCCAGGGACGGGAAGGTTTTCTTTTTGAATGCCTTGCGCCATTGGTAGCCACCAACAAGTACGGGACTTCCACTCTTCCTAGACATCATCCACATGCTGACAGACAACGACTCTATCTGACCTCTGCTCACACACAAGGATGAGTGCTTTAGGTTCTGCTGAGACTTGGCCAAATCCCACTGTTCACGCGATATGGGACAAAGTGAGCTTGTCGCAACGTACCTGTGTTCTACACCCACTGCATGATCGATGTGCTGTAGGTTCTTCCAAGCCAGAACAGCAGCATTCGGCTGCCGGGGTGGAGGTGGCGAGGGACTGGGCGGGAATGGCGGGAAGGGGGGTGGGCTGGGCATGAGGGGTGGTGGCGGGGGAGGTGAAGGAGAGGGCGGAGGTGGTGGGGGAAGGGGGGGTGGACTGTTCGGGGGCGGAGGCGGAGGGGACGAGGGTGGCGGCAGTGGGTAGGGGTTCCATGTGAAAATGGTGAGCGTGTACTCATCTGAGCTAGTCCCATCCTGTGACGTTACGCGAAGGACAAGCACGTTTGTAGCGCTGTGCGCCAACGTTATTCGCAGCGTGTTCTCATTGAAGGACTCCGTGAGTCGGCGATGCTTTTCGATTTCCTCATTCCCTGACCGCTGCAGTACATCTGTGGGAACCTCCACCGACGTGTCATCCACAACGAAGCTGACGACTACCTTTCGTGCAGGCTGAACCGCATTGCCAGGTGTTGTGGCTACTGCAACCTGTGCAACGCAGCCAAATCATGCATCCCTTGACAGACTCGACGACACAAGCATCAACGTGAGCGGTTGCCTGGCATCTAGCGCAACACTTGCGCAAAGAAAGGGTAGAAGGGACTACCGGCATCCATCGCACCGGCTCTTATGAAACTCCAACTACAGAGTGAGTGACGAAAAAGAATAAAACCCAATCAAGCCCACCTGAATCAAGCTAGAGGAGTTTCCGTCCCCAGAGCAGTCCAACTTCATCTCCAGACCAGACAGCAGCCTCCCATTAGCATCGTCCTAACAACGACGGAGGGTTCTGGCCGTCATTTTCTTTGGAAAGAGCCTCATGATAATTTTACGCGAAATAGCGAAACGGCACTGGGCACGGCAGAGTGAAATTAAGTCGTGACAAAACCTTGGCGCAGAGAGCAGCGATAGTGACCCTAAGCCACGCGACATCCTCAAATTCTTTGGCCAGACATGTCCAGGGCTGCAGCGCATGGAAGACAGTCCTGGCAAAGGCTCCAACAGCCACTTCGGTAATTGGGATAGACACCCAACTTGTATGATTGCACAACCTCTGCGGCTGCGGTTTAGCATTGCTTCTGGTCTCTGGCAGATTGCCCACAGTATGCTCTAGTGTGAGAACTGCTGAAGGAGCTTCTGTAAAATAGAACAGCTCAACTTCCTTGACCCCGTGGCTGCAGGACACAGGAAATGCAACTAATAAGCATTGGGAGGAAACCCAATGGACAAGGAAGAGCTGTCGAGCGAGAAAATATAAAAGAAACTAAGTAGACGTACTGTATATGAGCTTCATAGTTGTGCACTTCTGGATTGAATTCTGGCTGGAAAGGGATTGTCTCCTGGAGAAAACCGTGGACTGTGTAGAGGTGGAGCATGGACAGCTTGGAGTTGGATGGTTGGACAGGGGGGGGAGGAGGAGGACCTGGTGGCGGGGGTGGAGGTTGAGGGGGTGGGGGCAGTGGAGGTGGGCTGGGGTGCAAGGGAGAGAGTGGCGGCGGTGGAGGAGGGGGGCTGGGGGGGAATGGAGGTGGCGGCGATGGAGGGGGAGGTGAGGGCGGTGGTGGCGGGGGTGAGGGAGGCGGAGGGCTGGGGGGCGGTGGGGGACTTGGTGGGGGTGGGGGTGGAGGCGGGGGAGGAGGGGAAGGGTAGGATACTGAGATGGTGTAGGTGCTGTTTCGGTAGCCCTTCTCTGCAATCACCTGCATAAAAACCACGACAGCCATGCTTGGAAGCCCTTCCCCTGCCCACATTCGCTAACCCACAGTGCTGTGCGTTGAATGACAGCGCCTGGCACATAAAAGGGCAGCGGCATGCAACACACCTTGATGGGTACCGTGATGAAGTCACTCGGGGGGTGAGGATCGAGGTTGACAACGTGCGTCAGCTCCCTCCCCGCTATTTCATACGGATCGGGAAGTGTCGCGTTCTCTACCTGCCAACATGAACGGCAACGGCTAAGAAACTGCGGGCAACAACGCTTAATCCAGCAAAAAACAGTGGCCAGGGTGCCTCACCACGACACTCACGCCACGTGCATTGCTGAAAGGCACCAACTCCATTGTCAGCGTCCAGAAGTGGTCTGCCACCACAGCGTAGTGGAAAGTGGTGGGCCGAAACGGAGGGTGAAGATGCGTCTCCTGGAGCAGCAGCTCCCGAAGCAGGGTGTGCTCCGCCCGCTCCAGCCGCCGTATGTGGAGTGTGTAGTCTCGTCGCTGTCGCGGGACCGCAACGCTGAGAACCACGACGTTCATACCTGTCAACAGCCCCACGTACTCGCTGGCGCCATGTCCCTGCAGTAGAGCCCGCCCTGCGAGGCGTCGCCCTAGACCCCCGTCTCTCATCCCCTTTCCCTCCAGGTCCAGCACGGAGTCAAACTCAGAGGGCAGCCGAGGGTCTGTCCCACGGACGCCGTGGTCGCCAAAGTGGCGCATCCCCTGCGGCAAGCCTGACGCAATGCTGCCCAGGCCAGTGCCCTCAGGGTGGCGAACTGACATACCTACTTTGGCCTTTGGGTTGGTGGTCAGCCATGAAATGGAAACAGACTCCACGTCGCTCTCCACCTGTCCGTGTTCCATGAACGGTGTTAATGCTGTTCACTGCAGAGTATGGAGGGTAGTCTGACTGTTTACACGCAACGACTGTATACTGCGAGCTCACCTCGAGGGAGTACTCATTGCAGTCGGGTGAAAATCTGGATAGGTCTGTTTGAGGGCAGTGCATCTGAATAGTCGTCAGCAGGTCTGGCTTTGTGACGTGCAGAGCCGTAAAGGATGCGTCGCTGCTGAGCGGTGGAGGGGGCGGTGGAGAGGGGGGTGGAAGTGGGCTAGGTGGCATGGGTTGTAGTGGAGGTGGTGGGGGCATGTATGGCATCCACTTCGTCTGCGACACCGAAGCAAGAATATCAGCGAAAGATTGTGACGACATTCCAGATGCTGCGTGCGAACACTTCCCAACCCCACCGTTTTCCCCTTCTTCACTTTTCGCCTAGCTGCTCTGTTACTCGCGTGCTCTTGTTGTGCTGCTCGCGACGCAGTCCAGAATTCGGAATTGAAAGTTTCCTTTGACTCCATTGCCTCAAAGCTTGATGAACCCACAGCATCCACATCCTCTCTAATTGCTGCCTCGCCCACCTCACTCGCTGGCACTTCTCTTTCCACCTGGGCCCCACCAGCCACCTACGAGCAGCAGCGGGCCCAGCTCAGGCTCACATTCATTACAGGAATCAATCGATGCATTGACATTCTTGATGTGGCGCCGAGCTACAGCCCACACATGCCATCATTCAACATTCATCACGAGTCAGCCCTGCTATGCGCCACGGGTGTTCTCTCCTCCTCTCGACCTCCCCCGCCCCTCTCCCTTTCCTTTCCCCCGAGTTTTCCTTTTCCTTTCGGTAGGCAGAGCTGCAGCCGGTCGGCGGTCTTTGGGTGTTAGTTCACGGAGCGGGAACGGGGCACGGCAAACGCACCAGCGGGTATGTTTTGTACGCTGCGAATAGAAGAGCCACGAGCAGCGCAGCCAGCTGCCAGTTCCCAGCCACCACCTCGCTCCACGAGGGTCGCGTGCCGCGCTGGTGATGTTGATGGGACTGAGGGCGCTGCGGGCTGAAGAGCGAGCGCGGCCGTGTCATCTCGGCCACCACACCTCCTACTCCCGCTCCGGACCTCGAACTCTCAGACACTCATCCTTGCTGCATATAACCCCGGACTGGGGCGCACACAGCCGCAACGCCCACGGCGTCGAGGTGATAAAGGTGACGATGCGGGTGCCGGCCGCTGCGCTGTCCTGTGTAGCCGTGAAATGTGAACTGCGTTGTCGACGGAGCGGAGATGTGACTCGGAAACGATGCCAGCCCTCGGCAGCTGGTATTCCCTCGCCGCTTTCGCCCCCCACTCACACCACTGTCAACACACTCGGTATGCCTGCTCCGCGTCGACCTGTCGTCTTCGGACGCGACGATATCTCAACCGCCACTGACGGAGAGGCGCGTGTACACACGCGAGTGAGGGGGGGGGGGGGGGGGGGGGGGGGGGGGGCTGTTGATGATTCCTATATATTTTCTTGTTTTTGCTTGGTGGCTTACGCTGCTTTTTCTCACTGTGGCATGCCTTCCTGTGCCTCGGGCTTACGTTTTTTCCTCCTGTCTTCTTTTTTGCTTTGTGGCCTCCACTGCTTTTCCTTGTAAATACATTTTCAATTTTTCTTGTAAGAAGATTGCATTATTCCTATGGCGAAGGGAAGGAAGGAGGAATGAGTAATTACTTACAGGAGTATAGAAGGAAGACGTAATTCATTAGATACTTATTAAAAGGCGGAAATAATCATACATCCACGACATGTTGTGCTTGCTTGTATTGGTGAATTGTTTGTAGTTCATGAATCGCACTCCCACAATGTTTTGCTCCGTAGTGAGATGGGCCTTGCTCCTTCTCGCATTACTCGAATGGGCCGACGCCCGGACGGGTACGGCAGACCTTTCTTGGTCACTGTTGGGATTCATTCTTGTTTGCATGTATTGGGAGGCTTTTAGTTGGTGGAACTCCAAAACTAGCCTCGTTGTGGGGTTAGCGCATTACGGTACGGCTCGCGTACAATGGTACGTAATGCACTCACACGAGTGTCGCCTACCCGGGAGCATGATCGATGATGAGTTTGAGGTTTGTTTCGAACTTCTGCTCTCAGTCGTGCTTGCAAAACGCCGCATGTAGAGGGTGCCGGTGCGGGCTTACTTGCCAGTCCCATATCCCGGGGGCGCAAAAAACTTGATTTGTTTGCGTGTGGAGCCCACAATGGCCCCCCATCCTTCTTTAAGCGACCCTCGACAATAGCAAAGAAGAGTACGACCTCGCGAGTCGCGACGCTCGGACGCTTTGGGAAATGTGGGCTAGAGTGGTGAGCGTCACACCCGATGACCGTATTAGGCGTTTTAGCGACGCATTGTGTGGGTGAGTGGGTCAATGACGACTGCCTCTTCCCACATTTTAGGAACGTATTTGAAAATAGATTGACCCTTGCCCCGGTGGCTCTTGGTTGTGGTTGCTTTGGGACCCTTTCCCGTCTCTAGGTGCGTCTCCTTGTCTCCTATGGACCTGGTGTATTTGTCTTTATCGCCTCACCCGTAACGATGCCATCATATTGGTGTCATACATACAACCATGTAAACATGCTTATTATACCTCTTCATTTGAGGGCGTTGTAGATCGGCAAGCCGTACCTATGTACGGTAGCTGTCGACCCCCCGCGAGACTTAACAACCAACTGCAAAATAGCAAACTTTTTGGCCACCTCTACCCGTGCACGCTCACCTCTTTACTCTTGCGGTTAGATATACGAGCTTCAAGCTCGGAGCTCTAAGTGACATAATATTCGCCTGAGTCCATCTTGGTATTTACCGAATTGCAACGCGTGCATGCAACCACTCATGCGAGGAGCTACCCTAACTACGCAAACATAAGGACTGCTCCCTAAATAGTCGTCACGTGGCGAAGCCATTCTGAACGGTGTGGCTAAAATCTCCACTACAAACAAAGTTTTAGCCCTTTTCTCTTATTCGGCGCGTCATTTGTTGCGCGTCGAACGTGCCCGTACATGGGTTTAGAAACCCAAGATGCGATTTCATGTGATCAATTGCATTCTCCGTGATATTCCGGCAAAGATGAGCCGCAATGCCAAGTATTAGTCGTCGAGCTCGGCTCCCCTTCGGAGGCGATTCTTGGGGGGCTTGGCGATATATGGTTATGGATTCGTCATCCGTATGTTTTGAAAGGCCAATTCCCGACGTCGATTCCCGACGTGTGCTACGCGTGCGGTGGGTATGGGTTGCACAAGCATACAAATTTGAAATTTGAAATTAAACACTCCAATACTAGTAAAAACCGGTTGTAGTCTCTTGCCCCCCCTTTTGCTACGCCTAACTAGACTTAGAAGCGTGAGGTAGACCGTGAACCACTAATCCCAACCTCTCCAATGGCAGTGACGATACCGTCTAAAACATACCCGTATCCAGGTATTTATTATTTTTTGATCTATACGTCTTTCTTTTTGGATACATAATGAAAAAAAAAAATGTCGCTAGTCTCCACGATACACGGCCTGCTCCAGCCGCTGCGGGGTCGCTGATCAGCAAGGCTGTCCAGCTTGAGCTGGTCGAGGCGAACCTGCCTGACCTCGGCTCCCGTGCGACTCCGGTCGTGCCGGAGCTTGGGGGGAAAGGCAGGTGAAAAACCCCCCTCGCATAGGTCGTCGTCGGTCCCGCCTCGATCCGTGCTCAACCCCGCCCGAGGTATTAGCCGCTCCTTCCGACGCAGCTCGCCACCTAGCCGAGTCTTCTCTCCTCCTTCGGGGGCTGAGAAGAGAAAATAACTAGGCTGCAGACGGTATCCGGCTGGCTCTCATGCCCCCGAGCCAGATTTTCTCCTGTCCCCTGCCCTTTTCCCGTCTGTTTCCAACACCTATCTGATCGCGCTGTGGCCGTCCGTACCCTCCTCCGGTGGTTTATGTCGTTAGGGGGCCGCCTTTACGAGCAGTGTGCCGTTACGATAACCCTAGGCACACTGCCTGAGGCAGCCTATCGATAACCGGGTACCGACTAGGGAAGGGGTTGGAAGAACACATGGATCGAGTCGCCGGTCCTCAAAAGATGGTGGGTACGGGAATTTTTCCAAAAACCCCCCGTACTGGGCTTTTCCGGCGGCGGGCGATCCTAAAGACCGCCGCCGCCAGACCGTGCCGCTCCTCCGGCTGCGACCCACCTCCGTCCTGCGTAGCATCAGGCCTCGCCCCAAGGGGAGACCTAAGGCTCTCGCAGGGCTGGCGACTGCTAGCGAGCGCCGTGCCCTAGCGCTGCTTCCTAGCTGTCCGCCGCCAGCTCAAACACCCTCGTCCCTCCGTTGATCCGTCCGTACCCTTCTTCGCCAAAAAATATTTCGCAGACGCCGCCCCAACCCCATCGTCGGGAGAGTATCTGCGAGTATTTAGTCGCGGAAAAGACATATCGGACTGGCCGAGCGGGAGATCCCTGTGCCGGTGTACGGATATTATGTTTTCTCAAAACCCTCCGTACATGGCTGATCCTGCGGATCGCAGCTGTCGGTACCTCGTTCAGGCCCCTACCGTGCCATGCCTGGCACGGCTATGGGGTTACCAGCGCCCACTGCGTGGAGGTAGAGGTAGGTGCCGACGGGCCTGCGAGCGCACCCCTCTCCGGGGCCGCCGCCGCTGCGCCGCCGGCGGGCGCCCACAAGCATACACTCCAAGCATTCCAAGCACAATCGTCAATGTGCTGCGTCTCAAAAGGCCAGACGGACCTCACACTTCGCCTAATGAAACTTATTTACAACATGTGCCACTCTTCACTTTACGGATGCCGTCTTGCACCGGTTACCCCGGATACGCAAATTAGGCCTTCTTGCATCATCCATATATATAGGACTCGAGAAGCACAATTTAGGTCGGGTACCCTATTCTTAGATACTTCTAGGGGCTACTACAAGAAAACCGCTAAAGAGTATGTAATCAACTTCCGGCATGTGCAAGTAGTCGGAATACGCAACAAAACACATTGAATCGATGGAAAATTCATGTTTGTGATCCTCAATATCCCCCTTCACCTCCAAGAAAGAAGCATCTACTAAGTGGTACTTGTAATGGCTCCAATCGCAAGGCTGGGGCACAGGTAAGCTAGCCCCATTCTCATCTCATACAACTCTAGGCGCAGTCCTTCTGGAGAGAACGGATAACGCAGTCGTAGACGTTTCACCGTTTTCTTCGGGGCTCATGTCAAAGCGCGGATAGATCATTCGAGTCACTCCCAGCCCAATAATTCGAGTCGACACCAAGGCGCGGGTAGATTATTTGAGTCGACCCCCGCCTGAGTGCGTGGTAGCGAGGGGTTGAGCAGGTGCCGATCGGCAGGTGAGATGTCGACGGCAAGGGAGCTTGAGGGGGCGAGGCGGAAGTGTTGAAGCGTGGAGGCCGCGGGCAGGGGAGGGTAGTAGGGGCTCGATGGGGTCATTAGCTTGGAGGGGGCCGTATCAATCCGCCAGCCACGCACGAGAGGACAACGAGGTCGAGCGTAGGACAAGGCGGGGGGTTACGGGGAGTTGCTCGTAGTCTTCCGAGTTTGGTGCCCCCTCGCATATGTCAATCGCCCTCACTCATTTACACAATGCACTATTTAACCGATGGTATAGCCCAAACTAGTAGTGATTTTTCTGGAGATGGCTTAGTCGGGAGGGGCCAGAAACGGTAGCCGGCGGCAGCCATTGCATGTTGTAAATAAAAAAATTCAACCCCCCCAAACCCCCCCCCCCCCCCCCCGGATAAAGTAGTCGCGAAGACACGCCTCGAAACCGCGCGCAACATGTTCGAGCTCCAAATATGTTATGCACAATGGCTGAGCCACCTCCTACTCATATATTGACTCAAAACACGCAAGACAATATGCACGACAATCATATGCCCACACAAATAAATGCACCCTCGCTTGACAAAACGCCACTCACACATTGTATTCCATCTCCTAGGAGTGTGTGATTGTTGGGGGGGGGGGGGGGGGGGGGGGGGGGGGGGGGGGTTAAAACACCCCAACATTATGCGGAGAGGACGGAATAGTCGACGACGGTCTAGCCCCAACTAGTAAATTTCCTATATGGCTTAGTTGGGAGGGCCCAAAGACAACAGCTAACGGCAACCGGTACGTGTTGTTAATAGTAATTTTTTTTATTGTATTGTTTATTGTCAAGCCCTGTACCATGCGGGATTTTTCTCGCTTGTTGTTTTCCAAGTACAAAGCCCCTACCGGTGGCGTGAACTTCCATGCTCCATTCACACGACACACACTCGCGAACCAGATCTCGTGCATTCAACATACCATCAATCTCCCTCCAATAAATCCAACAAGATATGGTTGCATGGCTCACTGAGTAATGTGCACTTCGGAATGAGCACCTGCGCAATGCACACGTGTGGTGCTCGGGACGACGTGTGTAGTATAAACACTGTCTTCCGAATTTTATGGGCTCGACAAACTTGCCCTTCAACACTCCCTGCAACCTCGCGACTAACCACACGGAATGGCGGTTACCTGCTTGCTTCCTTGCTCTACTTCAGTTGGGTGGTGCCTGAGTATCGCCATGCTTGACGTCGTGGGAGGGTCACGTAGCCTTTACTAGATTATGCACAGTATATCATATGTCCGGAGGTTTGTTGAGTGGAAAACGTAACATTCGCGGTGCCACTCGTCAATGCAATGCAATCATGCGCCGCGCGGGTGGGGTTTGAAATATCAGTCAATCACTTATGTTTTTTCGTTATGATGCTTGATTGCACCATCCGCGACGCGCTGCTCTTTACTTGAAAGCACATATTTTCCCCAAAAATGATTTTGCAGGTTAGAATCATTGAGCTGTCAATGCTTCTCCAATCTCATCCCAAATTATTCAATTTGTTCTGTCAGGCTTCTTCCTACTGCCAGCCATCCACTAGTGCTTTAAACACCTGGTTATCGCGCTATTAGCAACTACTTAATTACGAACAAGTTTACGAAAAAACAGTTTGGGAAAACAATGAGAACAACGTATAACCGGATTACCAAAACCTTATATAGACAGCTTGCGACAATAGAGACAGGTACAAGAGTGACTAAAAAAGCCATCAAATCCGCCATGTAGTAACGTGTGCGCACTCAGACACTTTTGACCTTTCATTGGTGCTAGAATTACCGACGGCACAAAAATATACAGGAGATATTTTGGTATGGTACATAGAACTGGAGATTCACATTACAGCAACTGCTGACGCATGCGTGTACAATCTTTCTGGTGGCTCTACCGCGCGCCATTGGGATCTAGCGGGTTTTCCATAAAGTTATGAAAACTCTGGCCCATCTGCGGAGGTGGGTGGCTTTGAAAGCCTCCCATGCTAAGAGGTGGCACAGGCAGCGGCGGGAGAGACGAGAGCATGGGCATTGCAAGAGAGCCAGGCCCTGTAGCATTTCCCAGGGGCATCATTGCCCTCGGCGCTGAACCTAGGGGAGGAGGAAATTGCAACGGCACCATAGGTCTTGGCGGAGGCAAGGAGGACGGCGCGCTCATTGGCACCATGGGTCCAGGACTCATCTGGTTCGACTGTGGCATCATGGGCCTCGGAGAAGGGGCTCCACTCACTGAGAACATGGGCCTGGGCCCAGGGGGAGGTGGCATGGAGGAAGGGTGGGACATGGGCCTGGGCCCAGGGGGAGGTGGCATGGAGGAAGGGTGGGACATGGGCCTGGGCCCAGGGGGAGGTGGCATGGAGGAAGGGTGGGACGTGGGCCTGGGCCCAGGGGGAGGTGGCATGGAGGAAGGGTGGGACATGGGCCTGGGCCCAGGGGGAGGTGGCATGGAGGGAGGGTGGGACATGGGCCTGGGGCCAGGGGGAGGTGGCATGGAGGAAGGGTGGGACATGGGCCTGGGCCCAGGGGGAGGTGGCATGGAGGGAGGGTGGGACATGGGCCTGGGGCCAGGGGGAGGTGGCATGGAGGGAGGGTGGGACATGGGTCTGGGGCCAGTGGACGGCGGAGGATGGCCAACGAACTGCGTTCCTCCAGGAGGAGGACCACCGAATGGAAATCCTAAGGACGGCCAACCCTCCATCCCATGTTGATCCGTCTGACCTTCCGGTGGGCGAGGCGGCATGGCGCTACCAAATGCGGGCGGGGGTGGGGGTAGGTAGGTGGTGTTGCCGTGCTGGGACGTGCTGGCGCTTTGTGGGGCAGATGCAATCATTGGCCGCGGGCCATTTTGCTGCGAGTTGAGACTCTGAGGCATCTGCATGCTCGACTGAGGCATCCCCTGATTCTGAAAGCCTCCCGACATAGGAAAAGAAGTGCCCACCAGTGGCCCCTCCCCAGCAGGACCTTGGTAGTTGTGGACTGGGAAGCCCTGATGGTTGGGCGGGGTAGGCATTGAGCCGGTTACAGGGTCAGAAATCGGTCCCATGTTCTGCTGATGGAGCTGACGCAGAGATTGCTGGGATGGGGCTCCACCGGCTGAGGCGAATCCTCTCATTGGCATAGGGGGAAGATGGAGGAATCCATTTTGGGGAGGTGCCATGCTGGAGGCAGGAGGTCCACTCATGGGCGGAGGGGGTCCACTTGATTGGAACAGCGGAGGTCCGGGAGATTGCATCGGTGGTGGAGGTCCAAGAGATTGGGAAGGAGGAGGTCCAGGAGCGGGCGAGGGAGGTGGTCCAAAAGCTTGATATGAAGGAGGTCCAGGAGCATACGATGAAGGGTGTCCAGCAGCTAGATACGAAGGGGGTCCAGGAGCTTGCGATTGAGGAGGTCCAAGTGGTTGGAACGGCTGCTGTCCAGCTGGCTGAAATTGCTGAGGAGGTGCTGTTGATTGCACTGGCTGGGCAGGTCGAATGGGTTGCGATGACGGGGGCACACTTGACTGCATTGGGGGCGGTGGACCACCCGGTGGCGGTGGAGGTGGAGGCGGAGGCACATCGTCATCGCTGGGATGGTCCGGGTCGTACATGTCTGAGCCTGCAATGGAGGGCATTCCGAATTAGCTCGAGTCTGGCTCTGCCATGATTGCATACGGGAATCAACACGCCACGCCTGCCTGCCTGTTCACATGCATGCATAATGCATCCATGTGCCACTGTGGGAAAGCGGGACTCACCTTGCACTTCTCCCCCGCCTCCATTCACCGGGGTCTGTGCGGGTGCTACTTGGGTGGTGGGGACGGTGACAGGTGGGGGTTGGGGCGCAGGGCGGGCCGGAGCACGAACCGCAGCCTTCCGTCGCGGCACCCCTATCACATTTCTCTTCAGCACAAAGAATGACGTTTTGCTACCCTCCGTAGCCTTTTTCTCCTCTACAGCCTGACCGCCCTCCGTGTCAGTCACAGCACTGTCCACCGCCACACCGCCGTCTTCCCCCCCCTCCTCCTGCTTCGCAAGTAAGCCAGGCTCATCTTCTTTCTCCTCGGCTACCCTCCGCTGCTTGCGCTTCTCATCCCGCTCGCGCCGCTCTTCCTCTTTTCGAGCTCGCATTGATTTTAGCGGAGGCGGCGCGCCCAGCTCGGCCTGCACCGGCACGGCTGATCCCGGAGCACCGAAGCCCGTCGCTCCGGTCGGTGCACCCTGTGCCACCAGAGGGTTCAGGGACGCTAGCGGGTTCAGGAACGGAACGCCTCCGAGCCCAGCGGCCATGGACCAGGCCGCCGCGTGGTCTACTACTCCTGCGGTCGGAGTAGCGGAGAAGGCCGCAGAGGAGCTTCCTGACGCCATCGCCAGGAGCGCCGCGTTCTGCCGCTGAATCGTTTCCAGCTGCTGTTGCACCTCGGCGGCACTCGGCGGCCGCTGAGCCATCTTATTCAGGGCCGACTCGGCTTTGCAATATAAACAAAACCCGCGATAATTCCCCGCCGTGCCCTTTCCTTAACTGGATTCGGGTGTTCCTTATGTAGATGTCCGCAGTAAGAGCCCCCCGCGTCAGGCTACGCGTCACAGGTGGAGCTCGCTGGATAGAACGCGCGTGAGTTGGAACCCGTGTTGATATAGGCGGAGCATGCTCAGGTAGCGGTAGGGGCATCGCCTCATGTATCTACTTCCGCTTCATCTAAGGATTATCGGGTTTCCTTTATTGCCGGTCGGCGGGCATATCTTGGTATTGTACGGTACTGGTGTCTGTACATGTACCGGTACCGGCGTGCGTCACTGCTGCTGATCACGTCATGGTTACAAGAAGAACAAGATGAGCAGCACGGACAGGGAGACTGGGAGGGGAAACAAAAGGGCAAGAGTGACAAGAGGATCACGGAATCCAAAGCACGGCGAAAGGAAGCACTACATTGTGCACAAACCTAGGAGACTAAACTAAGGAAACTCCTAGGCCACGCCGAGAATGCAACACGTGGAGGCGACAAGCGGCGCCTCACGCGCCGCTCGAGGAAGCTCGGGGACGCTTGCGGCGCCATGGGAGGAGAAGGCATCCCAACTCAGGAAGAAGCGGCCTCCCCGCCGTCTGCGGCGGCGGACAAACCGCGCAAGACGTTGTCCACGTGAGCAACATGGACGGCGAGAGAGTCCTTTCGACGCCAGGAGGCCAACAATTTGCCCACATGCATCCCTTTGGAGGCGGCTGCCTGCTTGGCTAGCTCCGTCAAGAAAGCCGTGGCGTGGTCGCCAAGAGTACCAAATTCCGTGACTGCAAAGGGAATGAAACGGATGTCGGGGCGACTCCTTACCCCCTCCGAGTACTTCTCGAACTTGGTCTTCTCAGCATGGCGGAGAGCGACTTCGGGAGACGGGGGGCTAGAAACGCCGAACAAACCGGAAACTACGGCATCAAGGGCAAGTTGAGCCTCGGATGCCGTGATGGTGCAAGACACCCACATCCGCAGGGAGACCGTCGTTGCCGTTGGGGAGTTGAACTAACATCGTGGGATCTTTGAGAACCTTGACGCCAACCCCGAGCGCGCCACGAACCTCGGAGATGATTTCCGCAAGGGCCGTCACCAACCAAGAGAGAGCGGTGTGGACCGAAGCATCTCCGCCGCATCGAGCCAAATGGTTAGCAAAAGCAGTGGTCCACGCATCCTCCGACATGTCAACACCCGCCGACGCGAACACACCCCGCATAGCTTAACCGCGAGGTGGCAAAAAGCACAAGCACTGGGGGAGCGTAGAGTAAAGAGGATGCGGGATGAGGGTAGGCCGGAGATGCGACAAACCGCTACGCGGAAAACTGCGTCGTAGTGCTCATGGAAGTTGTCACGGAGCTCGCCCAAGCGACCCGAAGTAGGCGGATCCGAAGCCAAAAACGCAAGGGCGCCGTGGCCGAGACGAGATAGAAAACGCCTAGACTCCGGCCGAGCGCGGGAACGAGCTTCGCCTAGCGAAATAAGTTGACGCGGTCGCTTATGTTGGCTTGTAGCTTTGGAAAGATGTCCGTGGCAAAATGAAATTAAAATGATTTAACGCATGCACTGCTATCGCGTTGCTTGGCTGTTGTCTAAGGGCCTTCATGCCCATGCCGAAAACAAAACTGAAGCCGGCATCCCTAATCCTAGATACTCCTTGGGACTAAGTCAGTCGTGCCGTGCAAGAGAGTGTAATCAAATTCCGGCAAAGCCAGAGGATGAAAGAATCTGCATTATATACTACTCCGCGGAAAAGTCCCGCTGTGAAATCCCCCTTTTCCGCGGAGAAAGAAACAGCCTACATTTACTTCTATCGCTAACTCCGAGCGCCTTGCTAGGGAATTGGCATACTAGTCCCCCGCTCTTCCCTCACCCTCTATTGGCACACCACAAGGAAATAATATTTGAGGCAGTCTTAAACGTCCAACCGTAGCTATTCCTACCGGGGTTCGAGTCGAGGCGCGGATGATTATCCTTGCCGTCCCCCTGCTAAGTGGGCAACTGCCGGGGGTTGGGCGGGTGTGGATCGACGGGGTATATCGGCTAGGGGACGTTTGTCGCGGCAAATTTTGGTGGTGGGGGGGGGGGGGGGGGTGCGAGAGCGTTGGGGTGTGGAGTTTGCTGGGCGAGGGAGAGGGGAGCTTCGGGAGTCGGGGTCTGGGCGGGGCATTTTTCGCCGTGCGAGAGGAGCATGGGGGGTCTTCGGCCAACACAACCGCGTAATCTTCTGCAAGCTTCTTGCGGGAGGTGGGGGAGGCTGCTCCGCGCCTCGAGAGAATACGCTCTTCACAATCCTTTGTTTAGGTGAGATTGCTAGTGGTTCATGAGCACGATGTTTAGAAGATCGAGCGAGCTGCCACGGGGCTTCGTTGAGTGTGTCCACAGAGTGTGTGTCCTCCTCCATATCGGTTGGGTGGTCGTTTTGTTATTCTGCCGTAGCGGGAAGATAGTGAGGTCGATTTGCAATGTTGGCAACGTCGGTAGTGTCGGTAGGTTGTGAGGTATTGTCCGCACGTTGCGCGTCCGGTCGGTTACGGGGCGAGGTCTTGAGGCGGAGCAGCATGTTGATAGCCCGGGCGAGGTAGGACGAGCGATCAACCGGGGTGGCTAGTTTGGCCGAGCCTCGGATAAGGCTCGTGCCGTGAGCGTATAGAGCAATTGCAGCAAGAATGATCTTGTGATGTTTAGTAATGTGGTGGTGGCGCGTGGGGCGTGATTTTCCGGAGGGGGGAGGCCGGTGGAGGTCTACGTAGCGTCCTCGACGAGGCCAGTCGGCCGGTCGGTGTGGTTAAGGGCGGCTTGGGTATGCGGGATAGGCTTGGGTGGGAGGACTTCGCCTTCCTCCAACGTGGGCTTGAGTACTCGGTAGATTCGAAGAAACCGGGGGTTGATCGGGACGGGTATTAGGTGGATAGTGATCTTCTGGACGGTAGTGGCGTAGATGAGGGGAAGGGGGGAGGTGAGGCTGAGGCCCACCTTTCGGGTGTCAGTAAAGGTGGCGGCCTCGTTGCCCGTAGCAATAGTTCCGACTCCGGCGCCCGCCGGCGGCGCAGCGGCGGCGGCCGCGGAGGGGGGTGCGCTCGCAGGCCCGTCGGCATCCCCTCACCTCCCCGTGGTGGGCGCTGGAAACCCCGTAGCCGTGCCAGGCTTGGCACGGTAGGGGGCTAAGAGGGCCGACAGCTCGATCCGCGGGATCAGCAGCTGTCGGGAAAGCCCTGTACATAGGGCTTTTGAATAACTAATTTCTGTGCAATACCGGCGCCAAGATCTCCCGCTCGGCCCGTCCGATATGCGTTTTCGCATACATAAACTACTGAGAACAGTCCTACCTCGAGGGGGTGGGACCTGTAGTTCAAGAGCGCTTAATTGCGAGGAGGGTACGGCCGTATCAACGGTGGGAGGCGGGTGTTGGAGCTGGTGGTGGCCAGCCGGGAAGCAGCGCAAGGAAAGGGCGCACGCTAGCCGCCGACCAACCCTATGCCAGTCGACACTTACCAGGGGGGAAGGCAAGACATGGCACATGCCGGTGGCCGGTCGCAGGCGGAGGAGCGGCTATGTGAGGCGGCGGCGATCCTTAGGATCAACCGCCGCCGGAAAGCCTTGTACGGAGGGCTTTTTGGAAATTAAACTAATGTCCGTACCCGGCGTCGAGCTAGTTGAGGAGCAACACCAGGGTAGGGCGCTCACTAGCGAGCCGCCACGCCGACATGATACATCTCCCGAGGGGGGAGGAGTAGGCTTGGGCGGCAAGGAGGCCAGTCGCGGCGGAAGGAGGGACAAGATTTGGCGACGACGACCCTCCGGGTCGGCGCCGCCGGAAACCCCGTACGGAGGGTTTTGACTAATTTCCGTGCACCCGCGGCCCGACGGATCCGGCTACGGCGACCTGACCCCCGCCCACTCCTCGATACCCACTACCGGATAGACGAGACCCTTGCGGGGGGGGGCGGGTGAGCGCGGAGGCCCCAACCTCGCCAAAGTCTAATAGGTGGACGCGCGATCAGAGGGGGGAGGGTACGGACGCAGGCCGGACTATCTGACAGGTACCCGGGTACTAGACAGAGAAAAAACCGAGGAAATGAGCGGGGAAAATTCAGGTGCGATGGCAGGAGCGCCCATTTTTTCTATATCTATGTGTCTCGGTCCCCCCAACCTGCCCTCGAGGTGAAGGGGAACCTCGAGAAGGAGGACCGTCGCGTCGGCGGATGCGGCGGCGACCTTGGCGGGGCTTACGGGATGGGGCGGCGGGATCGACGAGCGACCACGCGAGGAGGGGTTTTTTGCCAGCCTTTCCCCTCCTATCTTCGGCAAGACCGAAGTCACGCGGGAGCTAGATTAGGCTGGCCCGTCGTCCCTCCCGAACGCCGACCGGCCTCGGCCGGTCGGCACCCCGGTTCGGTGGGAGCGGGCCGAGCATCGTGAAGGTCGAGCAGCTGTTCAGTTTTGCATTTCTCGACAAGTGGATTTATTTTTAGATCTGTTCTTTTGATTACAAAATTATTATGTTGTTATTGCTTAGGCAGGGAGACTGTGGCAATTACTGCGGTTGCTTACAGTTTTTTAACTCCCGAGGAATGTCGACACACAGTGATGCTAGGTGTGTCGATAGGTGTACCTGGTCGAAGAGACCCGGGCCCAACTTGCTAATAAGTCATGAATGGCGAAGTAGAGTGGCCCGAGAGACAGCAGTCGGTCCAGTTTGCCGGCAAATGTTGTGAACAATTTTAATTTCAATTTCAATTACTTCCGACTCCGTCGGGTCCGTCGGCGGTGAGGGCTGCCTCCGTAGATTTCTACTGTTGTTAGGGTGGAGTGCACAGCGTGTAGTATGGTTCAGCCTCTTGTTGTGTCGAGGCGCTAGTTTCGAAAGTCGGTGACTGATGTAGCCATCTAATTTGCCGGGGGTAGGACAAATTATGTGAAGTCGGAGAGGTCGACCACACGGCAGTCGAACCCCCATATGTAGGACTATTGATCGATTGCATGGGTGTAATTCGGTAGCATTTTGTGAGGGGGGGCCATGCCGGTCACTGTGAAGTGGGCGAATCTATCCCCCATAGGGAAGGCTAGAAAAGTAGGCGAGTGGCAGTCAAGGGGGGTGTTGATAGTAATGGGGGAGGCAAAGGATTTGATGGGTTTTACTACCGAAGTCCGCGGTGATGGTTTCCCATCGGCCACCCGTTGTGTCGTTCCAATAGGGAGAGGACTACTTAGAGCGCGGTCTTGTCCCGGTCTTGTGGAAGGACTGACATCGAGGGGCGGTTACCCGCCATGTGGCCGACACTGGTGAACTATCCACACATGGGGCAGCGAAGGGTGGTGTTGTGCGCGAGGAGGCGGGTGTCGTGAACTCCACACATGGAACATTTTAGGTGTGTGAGTTGAATGTGGGTGAGGGAGGTGTGCTTGGTGTGGAATGAGAAATCCGCCTTGAGGGAGGCGGCGCTTTCAAGCACGGCGCCGTGTATGGTGGTGTGTGAAAGGGGGGATTGGGTGTGCTTTTTTGGGGGGCGTCTTATTTGAGGTTGGTGTACTTGTAGAGTGTGGGCTCTCCTTGTGGCTGACGGATGAATTTGTAGGGCAAAGTCCATGTGCCTGTAGATACGTATGAACCGGTATCGTACGCTGTGTCGGATGAGTGTCCATCTGCGACGTAGTTGGCTAGCACGTCGGCGTGGTCGTTTCCGAGAGAGTTGCTATGTGCTTTAATTTTGCCTAGGTGTGTGCGGATGCCCGAAGAGCATCGGGTGTGAAGGGTATGGGTGATGGATCGTGGGTTTTGCGGTGGATGTGGCATCGATAGGCGCAGGGGCGGCGCATGAAGCCTTGGATAAGGCGTCGGGAGCATGCGCTATCTATGAGGAGGTGGGTGTGGCCGAATTTGACGCCAACGTCAATGCCCGCTGGTTCGGCGCGGTTAATGGTGTGGGATGGGGGATGTAAGAAACCAGAATTTTGACGTGGGTGTCCGTGGCAGAGTGAATAGGGGCAGCTCCGAGTGGGGAAAAGCTTTTTGGAGCCGTACGTATAGACGAAATCCTGAAAGTTCGAAGCGGGAACACCTTTCATGGGTGAGTAGGCTAGTGGCTTGCTTTCTGCGGGAGCGAAAGTGATGTGATGAGTGGAGTTGGGGGGTGATTCGGACACATGGATCGAATCGTCGCGCCACAAAAGATGTTGGGTACGGGAACATTTTCTAAAAACTCCCCGTTCCGGATGTCTTCGGCGGCGGGTGATCCTAAGGACCTCCGCCGCCAGACCGTGTCGCTTCTCCGGCTGCGACCATCTTCCTTTATGCGTAGCCTTCAGTCTCGCCCACATGGGAGACATAAGCTCACAAGGATTTCGGCTGCTAGCGAGCGCCATACCTTGGTGTTGCTTCCCGGCTGTCCACCGCCCACTCCAACACCCTCGTCCCTCCGCTGATGCGTCCGTACCCTTCTTCGCCATTTTATTCGCAGACATCGCTCCCGCCGTGACGGGAGAGTAAAAACATTTCGGACTGGCCGAGCGGGAGATCCCTGTGCTGGTGTACGGATAATATTTTTTCCAAATCAAACCCTCCGTACATGGCTTCCCGACAGCTGCTTATCCCGCGGATCGCAGCATGGCACGGCTACAGGGTTAACAACGCCCACCGCGTGGAGGTAGAGGTAGGTGCCAACGGCCTTGCGAGCGCACCCCCCTCTAGGGCCGCCGCCGGCGGGCGCCTAAGTGGATTCATTTTTAGCTCGGCTTTTCTTTATCACAAAATCATTACTATTGTTACGGCTTAAGCATGGGGGCTGTGGCAATTACTGCCGTGGCTTACAGATTTTAATCTACAAGGAATGCCAGCACGTATTGCACATAGGTGTGCTGAAAGGTGTACCTTGTCGAAGAGTAACCGGCCAAGTCCTTATTACTAAGTGTCCTAATGGTTTAGCAATGGATGGCCGGTAGACAACATCCGATATAGTTTCCTCGCATTGTTGTAAATCATTTTTATTTTCATTTGGCTAGGCATCGGTCCCGCACATGATACTTGTTCATGATGAATGGTGCGACAGAGAGCTAGAATAGTGAGTGGCAACATAATATGGCACTGTCCATAACGGAGGCGGTGAACATAGTGATGACCAACGCTACTCAAGAGACGATGTTTCTCAAGAGGCAATTGATGCTTGAGCTCCACCATGACTCCGACTCCGCTGCCACTATCCATTAGGGCAACCATAGTTGCATTGCAGTCAACAACAATAGCATGGCAGTTGACCGGAGCAAGCACATGTACGTGAGGTATCATGTTTTGTCGGGAGAAGCAACATAGCGACGACATCATGGTCAAGTATTGTGCAATTGAAGATATGGTTGTTGATGCGGTTGCCAAACCTTTGGTGAGTATGAGGCACAAGAAGTTGTGTAGTACAATCACGGTAGCAAGGGGAGTGTTGAACATCACTGCTTAATACGGTAATCAAGTTTTCAATCTGTTAATCCATGTACACACGGAATGGCATGAAGGGGGATAGAACCACCGCTTCCCGGAACGGAGTTGTACGCCTTATCCAAGTACCGCCAAAAGTCGGTACCCGATAGGAACATATTGTGTGTATGATCCCATCGTATCGCATCGCGACTGAGCGGCGAACACCTATAGGTGGAGGGCCAAGACTCCCCCGGAGTCTAGCGTACATGTGTGTGCATTAGTAGTCCTACGGAGGGATATGTAAACACAATCAACAATATTAATATCCAATACGAGTGTTGCTATGATGTGATTGTTGTGACTCAGCAAATCTAGATGAGAAGGCATTCAAAAGTGCAACGCATGTAAGTAAAGATAGTGGCAGGTTACTGAGTGTTAGATATGAGCTAAGGGCTCAGAGTACCTATTGACGTGTGCTCATCATGTGGCGGGTGCGTATTTCTAATTGGGACGCGGAAGGTGTCATGTGATAGACAAGGGTGAGACAATGTTGAATGTAAAACGACTTTCAGTGTTTCATAGAGTGTGTCATCAATCCTTCTCACCCATTAACTTTTGTCACCCCCAACATAGGTCGAATCATCGAAGACGTTTGCATGGATACGGGCGTGGTAACCGTCGTGGTTGCGATAAAATCGGGTGGGCCCACAGTACTTTTGGGAGCGCCATGAGGGCACGGGCATATCTAAGGTCCTAGATATATATAGGGCGCAGGCAGTCGGGAGGTATTGGGCATGGTTCTCATTTGCCACCGACTATCGTCGCCAAGCTTCACCTACCTTGGGAGGAGCATGACTACGCAGCGAGGAGGGCGATCGCGTCAAGGGGGTGGTGGTGGGGGGGGGGGGGGGGGGGGGGTAACATGGCCTCGCGGCGACAATCCTCGGGATCAACCGCCGCCGGAAAGCCAGGTAAGGAGGGTTTTCCATAATTTGTGTACCCCGTGGCCCGTCGGATCCGGCCACGGTGACCAGACCCACCCCTTTCGATGCTCATTGTCGCACGTCATATGTGATACTTGGGGTTTAGGGGTTTTGATACAATACGTGGGGCGCTGGGATCCTACAATGCGGAGTATTATCAGGCATTGGTGGATCATCTCGAGGCGATGCCAATGAAAAATGGAGATGAGTGGCTAGAGAGCTTAATGCTGAAAAATCAGCTGCTTGGTGATACCCCAGATGTGATATATGAACTATACTGCAGGTCGACGCTAGGACGGAGTAGCGGAGGCAGGTGTGTGGAGGACGAGCTGGTGATACATGCCATGTGCGTGCTTGCATCGCTGTTGGGTGCATGTGTTCGTATCTCGGAGGTGCGAGCAGCGTACGCGGAGACGGACTTTGAGTGGGAGCAAGTGCAGCGCTTGACGGTGGAAGAGACCAAAAAGGCAAACGTGGCGTTGATGCGCAAAACGCTGGCCGAGAAAACCTCCAGCTAGATGGATTAGCGCACATCGGGATGCATGGGACGTGACAGGAGTATGACACAGCAATAAACTTGGTGCAGCTGTAAATTACACAGAAACGGACCCCAATAATAAATTCTTATACAATTCAAGTGTTGATACCCGGATTAGCCCGGGTTGGCGTGGAGGCCCGCAGTCGAAACAAGGATGCTTGACACACGCGCGAGGTGAGGGGAGAGAATACGGGCGTTGGGCCGCCTACTAGAATGGTACCCGAGCCTCAAAACACATACATCCATGGACATGTTGGGGGCATATTATCTACGCGTGGGGACATAAGCGTTGTATGTTTTGTCAATTGGTTTGGGACCCCCCCCCCCTTCCCCCCCGCCGACATGCACTCGAGGCGAATGAAGGGGGCCTCGACAAGGTGGAGTGCCGCGCCGGAAGGAGCGGCACCAACCTTTGGGCGGGACAATCGAAATGTGAGGGCGCGATCGACAGCGCCTAATCGAAAGTTGCTTTTTGACAGCGTGTCCCCTCCAATTCTCCGGCTAGACCGGAGTCGCGCGGGCGCTTGACTAGGTTGACTCGTCTCCCTTCTCGAAACCCCCGGATGAAACCATCGCCAAATCCCGCATCGAAACCAATCGCATTATGTCCCAACTTAACTTACATACGGTATACTAGTTGCATAACCTTATCCTCATATACATACTCGAGGCCCGCGCGACCATCCGCTCAACCCACCGCCGCTCGAGCCGCCCCTATCCATGGCAAACCTCTACACCGACACGGCAAACCACCTCCTACGTACGGGGGGCGGTGGGGGGGGGGGGGGTGGGGGGGGGGGGGGGGGGGGGCTAAAACTCCCACCATTCAATCGGAGAGGAGAGAACATGAGATAATAGTGTAGCCCCAACCGGTAAGTTTTGTAAATGTGTTGGTTGGAAGGGCCCAAAGATTCTTATCTCCACGACGCTTTTCAGGAGGGCAGTGCTGGTGCTGTGGCATGCCTTCCTGTTCCTCGGGCTTAGGTTTTTTCTTCCTTTCTTTCTTTTTCTTGCTTGGTGGCCTCCACTGCTTTTTCTTGTAAGAAATTTTTATTACACATGTGGGCAGTCGACGGGATGAGGCCGGGAATGCGTTCATGTTTGTTTGCATGTCATTGGGAGGTTTTAGTTGGTGAAGTTTTTAGTTTTCACCATCCGCGAAAGAGAGATTCTTAGTTGGTGAAACTCCAACACTGGCCTCGTGTGGGGTTAGCGCAGTACGGTACGGTTCTCGTACAATGGTACGTAATGCACGCACACGAGCGTCGCCTACCCGGGAGCATGATCGATGATGAGTTTGAGTTTTGTTTCGAACTCATGCTCTCATGCAGTCATGCATGCAAAACGCCGCCTGTAGAGGATGCCGGTGCGGGTTCCCTGCCAGTCCCATATTCCGGGGGCGCAAAAAAAAAAAAAAAAGAGCCTCCGTGACGCCCTGGCATATTTTTGTGAGTATATGACGCACTGTATTTTGCGGGTCAAGGCGGCGGTACAGGTGGCAGCACCATACCGTTACCCACCTCAGCACCGACGCCGACCTCACGCCAGACGCGGACACTTCCCTCACTGCTTTGCTACCGGACAGCACAGCGTACCTTTTCGACATACGGTTTGAGATGTTGACCCTCAGTGGCACAGCGCGTGTCCTGCCGCTGTTCATCGTCTGCCTGGCCGTTGCGGGCGACACCGTGGGCAGCCTGCCTCATGTCGCTAACCACTTCTCTATTGAAGACATAAATCAGGCCGCTACCGGACGGTCTGTAATGGGGAGCTATATGCTTGGGTCCATGCAGGCGCTCGCAGACTCTCAGAATGGGAGCACCGTTCACCGTTTCGCGGCGCAAGCAGCGCAGGAGAGAGCCCGCGACACGACGCCCCACTTTAAGGGGCTCGTGAGCAACTCGTTAATTATTAGCGAGGGGGAGCGCGAAACTCGGTCGCAGCACGCGTCAACCATTGCGGAAGTTGGCCCAGGGGAGTTAGTCGCGGCATGGTTTGGCGGAACGTGGGAGCGCATGGGCGACGTGGGCATCTGGGTAGCGCGATATGCCAACGGTGTTTGGGGGCCTGCGACACAGGTTGTCAAGCCCGAGCGCGACTCTGCTGTCCCCAGCGTGAACGCGCCCTGCTGGAACCCAGTTCTGCTTCACGCTCCTAACCTAGACACAACCTTTCTTTTCTACAAACGAGGTGTAAACACCAAAGTTTGGCGTGGGTACATCCGCCGGTCCATGGACGGAGGCCTCACCTGGGGCGAGGAGGAGTCGATGCCGGCGCCACTTGTCGGGCCTGCTAAAAACCCTCCGCTCGTGCTTTCCGACGGAACCATCCTCTCACCTTCCAGTGACGAGAATGGCGAGTGGACATCCCATGTGGAAGTCAGTCGTGACAATGGATATACCTGGCACCGCGAGTCGGACATCAGCTACAAGCGGGGGATTATCCAGCCCACTATTTTCCGAACCCTAGACGGCCGCGTTCATATGCTGATGCGGACTCACCGGGAACACGAACTCGCTACGACAGAGTCGCACGACTCAGGCATTTCATGGAAGAACGTGAAGTCCTCTGGGATTGAGTCTCCCAATGCTGGTACTTGCGCTGCCTTGCTATCAGACGGCCGCGTGGCTGTTGTTCATAACACCGGAAAGGGGCGGAACGTGCTCGCACTTTCAATCAGTAACGACAATGGGGCGTCTTACGAGCTCTCCCTAGTTTTGGAGTATGAAGGGGAGGCGTTCAAGCGCCCGCTGGAGTGCGTGAACCCAGACGCCCCTGAGGACACGGGTAGCCCGGAGTATTCCTACCCAACCATCATCCAGTCTGCGTACGATGGAAATATTCACATCACATACACGTACAGCTACTACGGCTCCGGCTCTCGCTGCTTTGGGCGCGAGAACATCAAGCACCTCGTCATTGATCCCTGCAAGATAGGCGACGTATCCAAAGCACCTGCCCCTTGCGTGCACCCCACCCCTCCTGCGCCTCTAGTGGACAAGACGGAGGAGCAAAGTAGCTCAGAGGAGGAACCTCTTCCTACTGTAGCCAATGAAACAGAAGAGGGCGTCAGGTACACGCCCATCGCAAGTGCCATCCCCAGCTTTGTCGAGGATGGTAATGAAGAGGGCGAGGGGGATGAGATGGAAGCATCTCACCCGGCACTTAGCACTGGAACTACGCATCCTGCGGAGTCTGCCACACCTTCGCCAGACAGCGCAGGCAAGCGGCACGAGAGGCCAAATGTGCCCAGACCGCTCCGGCCGCCTCACGCGTCCACACAGGTGTCACACTCTCACCCCGAAGCGTCTCTGCCCCAGAATACAAGAGACGATAACAGTGCCAGTCATGCCGGTGACGAAGCCGGAGTCAACCTTCCTGGAAAGGTTGGTGCCTCCAAGCTCGACTTCGCAACTCATGTTAGAAACTCTCTCAGCAGTTTTGCATCCAACGCTACCCACTTTTCAATCGCCAGGGTGTCAGAGGTGAATAAACCAGAGGATCCCTCGTCAAGCATGGAAGCTGATGAGGAAGCTGGTCATATCTCTCATGATTCGTCTGCTGCTTCCAAATATGCCGGCTCTGCCATTGCCTTGGCAGCGGCTTTGGCTGCTCTGGGAAATGCGCTGCTGTTTTGAATATGGGAAGCAAACAGAGCGGAGTTTTTTGTGCTTCTATAACCGTCTCGTTGCTTGCACGGAAAACGTGCTCTCTGTCCACTTAGCAATTATCCGTTGGCTTCAAATGCGATCGGCGATAAATCCTATCCATAGTTACCAGTTGAAAAACGAGGGATAAAAGCACATCTACGGAAATAGCACAGAAGCCCCTCCATGGGGTCAAGCCCATCCATGTAAATATTGCAACCCAGCAATCCTGATATGTGATTGGTCACCTAGGCAATATGTAGATGTGTCCTGTCAATATTGTAAAAACCACATTCCATCACAATTTGCACCTCATCTTATATGCACTCATTGAAATTGAAATTGAAATTGTTTACAACATGTACCGTATGCGCCGGTTTTTCACCAAAAGCCGGATGCGTCGGCTGCTGTCTCTGGGCCCTCCCAACTATGCCATACAGGGAACTTACAAGTCGGGGCTAGACCGTTAACCACCTAATCCAACCTCTCCAAGGGTGTTCGGGGGTTTTACTCCCCCCCGGGGAGGTGTGCAAGTAGAGGCGAAGGTTGTGTGCATTTAGGGTCGTGCGAGGGGGCAGTGTGCGGATGCGCGGCGGGAGGACGTGCGGGACTTGATGCGGTATATGAGTAGGAGGTGATGCAGCCATTGGACAGTATGCGTGTGGAGTTGTGTAAGAATGCGAGACGTGTCGAGGTGTGCTTTGGAAACGAGTTTATCATGAGGGTCGGTGCGGGCGGTGAGAAGGGAGGTGAGACTCGTGATGGTGGAGGAGTGCGGTGTACCTGTGCGGCTCATGACGATGGGGAGGATGTCAACCACTGTGCCTGGCCAGTGGCTTCTGATGGCGTTTGCAAGGGGTGTGTATTTGGATCGTATGAGGTCGGCTGTGTGGGAGAGGTTGTTGTCTGTGCAGTATTTCCATTCCCCTATCTGAATCTTTTTTATGGATGCGTAACGTCGGCGACCGTTGGAGTGACCAACGAATCGGGGTTCGAGGATGCGGATGAAGTCAGGTTTATGTGCAGGGGGACGAAGCAGGGGGGGGAGAATCTCAGGGGGGAGGACTGCGGGGCATGAGGTTAGGGAGTCAGGCGAGAGACCTTCGTCAGCAGCAACAAGTCGGGTGGGCATGTGGGTGGGGTGTGGGGGGTGGCAGTCAAGTGGGGTGTGGACGGGGGCGGGGGAAGCAAACGATTTTATGGGTTTGTTACCGAAGTCTGCGGTGATGGTTTCCCAGCGTCCTCCGTTGTGGCGTTCCAATAGGGAGAGTAGGAGTTGCAGCGCGCTGTTGTGTCGGTCCTGTCTTAGACCAGACATAGAGCATGCACTCAGTACGTAAGCAGTATAGCGCACACGGAAAATTGTAAGAGCATCAAAGTGACACAGACACTGACTCATTCAGCCAATTACTTAACTGCGCTACTATAAGTCATTGGCATCATTCTTGTTCGAGGGAACACTTTAAATGAATTATGTGCTTATATGCAGTGATTTTGAGATGTCAAGGAATATCCACTTCGTGCGACTGCAATCATCAATCAAGCCTTTGAGCAAATGACGTCGTATGTGCTCGATGCGCTAGGGTCCTGTGTATAAGGAAAACGCCCTTAATTATACATTTGTGCATGCGCGCTTACAAAGGTAAACGTGATGAACGCAATGATGCCCCCTCCTGATGATATGGCACAGTCACTCCGCATTTTATGCCCTAATCATGTGCAAGTACTTTCTTTGGCTACCGTGTCACCTTCCCACGCTCTCATGTATGCCCCAAAAGAAACCGTGGAAGTACTACTTAATGGCAGCTTCAAAGCGCATTAGACAAGCCGTCGGTGGTACAATGGTACATGGTTTGTTTCCGATTTCTATTCATACGTCTGAGCTAAAGTCATGGCATTGTTACTTGCTCAACTATACGGTATTCCGATGTGTTTCTTATAATGGACTCGTGCTCGCTTGTTAACGAAATTTCCGTGATACCGCGCACACGGAAAATTGAAAAAGCATCATAGTGAACCTTAACAACACCCTTCAATTTCTTCCCTTTGAGAACGAGTTTTCATGCCCAATCAGCCCGGATTCTACTACACTCTTCCCATAAAGTCCGTTACTAGCGGCACGTATTTAATTACCCGCCACGCACTGCCGCGATGGCCATGCAACTCGATTGGGGGGTAGAATAGTGATTTTCGAACAGCACACCACGGCGCGTTGTTCACTGACGTGAGCACCTTTACAGGCACGCCCCAATAATTGTGGGCACCCACGTTGGATTTTCGCCCCATACTTTGCGAGCCGAAATCCGTGCATGTGCAAGTTATGCACGCCTCTATGCGTGGCTCGGCACACGCAGTGTCGCGACAAGCCGGGAGACTACTCGACACTGGGTTCTCAGCATGTTTGCACAATTGCACTAATATCCGCCGCATGTGTTGCGCCCGGCCGTCTACAAAGCGGCGACACTGAGAATGGCATGTCGTGTGCACTGGTTTTTCTTGCCACGTGCCCGGAAATACCACCAAGGAGCACGGGCTGGGGCCCTATTGGGCTTGAGGGGCAGTTGACTTGGAGTGTAAGCACTAAGGCTAGGGATCGATGATATCATCCGGACAATATCGACGTGTTTCGTGGTGGATCACCCTGGCGCGCGGATCGTTGGCTTTAGAAACTTGCGCATCGCCGGGCGTGAAAAATGGCGGGGAGCTTTCAAAGTACCCTAGCACGGGCCTTCATCTGGCCGGCGGCAAAGGGCACAGCACCATGCCATCATGGGGCATGAAATGAACAACGCCGTGAATAGAAGAAATATAGCACGCTGATTGTTGAGCGTAATAGCGGAGCGGGTATGCGGGTACCACCTGTCTAGGGGTTGCTAGCCCCGCGCGAATGTGGCAGATTTTGAAACCCTAAAAGCTTTATTTGGCTGTACGAGGGCTTGGATGACATCGGACGGCGGATTTGACGCGAAAACCGGCCGGTAGGCATAATTTATGTCGAAAACTTGTATGTACTTGGGGGAAGGGCTTCCATTTGCAACTTAGTTTGCTCGAATCGGACACTGTACGGCGAAGTTAGGCTTTTTTAAGCCTCCCAAGCTGTGGTTTTCCGGCCCCGAGCCCACCCACGTCAAGCATATTAACGGCACATGCCATCACACCCACGTGCTCCCATGTTTGCGGACAACATGCTGGGATCATAAAAACCGCATGCTGTGTCGCCCATTTCGGGATTTTTCACGAGCCAAAGTGTGGCAAATCTGAATTCCGGGGCGCCAGAATCAGGGTATACCCCGAAGTCGGGGTTGGGTCGCAAACCCATTTGTGCCCCGCTTCCCCCTTAGCCTCACCGTCAACACAAGTTTCGGCCCGCCTTTTCAACGACCTAAAGTACAGTTAAACCCTAGAAACCCTACATGGTAAACACCCGAAGGGCCCTATTTCACTAGTAACGGACTTTATGGGAAGAGTGTAGTTCTACAATATGATAAGGCTAGAGGTCGATGGTGTCGTCGATGCTCCACAAGTGCGTTTCGATGTGATTTCGGGTAAATTTCACATTCTGGGTGTACGGCAACGCCATGAAATTTTCGATGTAGTCCGGATGATTGTAACGACCCCTAGCCTTCATGCCTATACAAAGTGCAAGTTGCCGGCTACGATGTGACGCATTGAAATGTATCGCCACGCATGACGGCACCCGCCGGCGAGGCAACGGCAAAGGCCCGAGGGGGATGCGCACGCATGCACATCGGCAACTCGGTCCCCACCCCCACGTGTTTAATGATGGAAACCATGTTTCCGTGTTGGGCCAAACATGGATAGGGGCAAAGTCGGAAACTCACGTATTGGACCCTTTTATAAGTAATACCTTACAGTTATTATTTGCAAATAGCTATTGTAAGCTATTCTAGATATTATTAGTACATGTCTAGATCGGACACACCGATACTCTGTTTGATTCGATATGGAACTGTTGGTAGGCTACAGCTCACTCACTTCTTTTGTCCCGACACCACGCCTCGGGCTGGTTGTCTCTGTGACTTTCCTATTTGCGTGACAATGACTGTAACTACGCATGCTTTAGTTACCTTCCATACTCAGCGTGTCTGCACGATTCGACATGTTATGGGCCCCCGCCTAAAGTCACTCACGCGCGACAGTTTTTTCGGCGAGATGCGATCGACAACTCTCCCGCGGAAGAGAAGTTTACTTAGTCACATAGTACTTCCACCTTGTAGTCGGCGGTATCGCCAATATAAACTGCGTTTTAAACCACCGCAACACCCCACCTATGACAACTGCCCGAGGACGCCCGACAGCCACCCACACCGACGTACTCGTCGCATGTGGAAAGGGTGCATACATGTCCAAGCCAGAGAAGGGGGGGGCGCACAGATGGGTGAATACGCATACACAAGGTGCACGACAGCCCTAGCTTAAACAATCTATTTTACTACCTGCTAGCAACGAGTCAACCACTTGTTGTGGTCGTGTCTGCAACTCGTGCCCCACACTGGGTGGAGGGTACAAAAAAATTACTTTGAGACGCCCCGGGGCATCATGCCGAGGGGCCGTCGGGCAACCGGCAACTCTCTGGAACCGCTCTTAGGCACGAGTGCGGCTAGTGGTTTTTACCACTGCATGTCGCTACCTGTTGGCGCCGCCGTTCGCGATGGCACCAGAACTTAACACACTGGGACACCATGCTAACACCCATGACGACCGTGAGGAAAGTCCTCCCGTCGGAGCACTCGGGACTCCCTACCCCCCCGGATGCACTCTCGCTCGTTTATGGAGCAATTGGCCATGATTAACGCCCGTCTCGACGCACATGCGACAGAGACAGCCGCTCTACGCTAACGTGACGCCTGCGCGACGCGCCTCTAGTCCAGCTACCCCCCCACCACCACACCCATTTTCCAACCCTCACGATCCCCACCAGCATAATCAGCAAGCGTTAGAAAGCCTTGTAATGTGTCAACTCAATGCTTGGAGCGGTCCGGGTAACGATCTCACGCATGACACGTCGGATAAGTAATTCTGAAATCCCAATTCCTACGGCACCCATAGAGAGTTAGTTCACTCTCGCCTTTCGGTTTAGCGCACAAGCGCGACATGTAAATGGGGTTTTCTCTAGGACACGCAACGGTATTATGGGTAGACACGGCCGCGGCGCGGGAGATCTACGAGTTTTGGAAATACGCGAACGACAAGCAGGGACAAAACGCAAAAAGGTTACTTGGCAGCCCACAAGGAGTTTTTTAAGGCCTTTTAGAATGGACCTCTCCTTGCACTCGTCCCTATGGTGCGGTTGCCTGGGCGGGAACTCAAGTAAAGCATGGGAAAAGTAGAAAGGACTATGGCGTGTCGATTCATTCACGGTGGGAGCGAGGCCGACAAAGGGCTATATGCAAGGGGTAGGGCTGCCCGCCCAGCCCCACTTCCACTCCGGCGCGTCCTGAGATGCACTTGAGCTTAGATCAATCCTCGCATAACAAAGCGATTATCGACGAAAGTCGGTTTTTCAAAAATGTTTTTTGTTTGGCAGTGCTCGCATGACTTAGCAAAAGTATTGGACAATGGACACTCAAATGTACCACCGAGCTAAGTTGCATGACCCCCGGTCCGATAATAAGAAGGCCTTTATATGTATAGAGAAGAGTTGCTCGCCATCTTAAGGTCCGTGTACTATTCGGGGGTTAATATCATGAACTATCCACAGAACTTTCCGCCCGCGTAACAGAATGAAATAACATGAACGTGTTCACAACAATACCGGGTGAAACCGGTTGTTGTCTCTCGGTCCTCCCTACAATGCCAATTTAGGACTCATAAGATGGGGCTAAACCGTGAACCACTAATCCCAACCTCTCCCATGCCAGTAGCGATACCGTCTAAAACATACATGTAAAGAAGTATTGTCGGCATAGAAGTAAAGAATATAAAATGTTGCTATTCTCTACGATACGGGGCTTGCTTCAGCCGCGGCGGGGGCGTTTGTGAGCCAAGATGGTCAGCCTTTGCTTGACGAGTCGGGCCTATCTTGCCTATGCTCCTAAGCAACTCCGGTCGTGCCGGAGCTTGGGGGGGAAGGCAAGCGAACCCCCCTCGCTCTGGTCGTCGACGGTCCCTTCTCGATCCACGCACACCTCCGTCCGAGGTAATCGCCACTCCTCCCGTCGCGGCTAGCCACCTAGCCTAGTCTTCTCTCCTCCTTCGCGGACTGGGAAGAAGGAATTCCAAAGCCTCATACGGTGTCCGGCAGGCGCTCAAGCCTCCGTGCCAGAGTTTTTCTCATGTCCCTTGTCTTTCGCCGTATGTTTTCCAACATCTATATGATCTCGTTGTGGCCGGCCGGAAGCTCCCCCGGTGGTTTACGTTATTAGGGAGCCGCCTATACTAACAATGTGCCGTTACGATAATCTTGGCACACTGCCTTAGGCAGCCTATCGCTAACAAGGGTGCGTGTGATGTGCGCTTGTTGTTGAGAGATTAAGTGTTGTTTGATGGGTGTGTGTACGCGTGTGCGTATGTGGGGAGTGTTTGTGTGTGTGTGTGTGTGTGGAAATTGGAAATTGTTTACAACATGTGCCGGCAAACTGGACCGGAGGCCGTCTATCGGGCCACTCTACCTAGCCATTCAGGACTTATGAGCAAGTTGGGCCCGGGTCTCTTCGACCAGGTACACCTATCGACACACCTAGCTTCACCGTGTGTCGACGTTCCTCGGGAGTTAAAAAACTGTAAGCAATCACAGCAATTGCCACAGCCCCCCCGCCTAAGGAGGAATAGCGTAATAATTTTGTAATCAAAAAACATATCTAAAAGTAAATCCACTTGTCAAGAAATGCAAAACTAAACTGCTGCTCGACCTTCACGATGCACGGCCCGCTCCCACCGAACCGGGGTGCCGACCGGCGTAGGCCGGTCGGCGTTTGGGAGGGACGACGGGCCAACCTAATCTAGCTCCCGCGTGACTTCGGTCTTGCCGAAGATAGGAGGGGAAAGGCTGGCAAAAAACCCCTCCTCACGTGGGCGCTCGTCGATCCCGCCGCCGCATCCCGTAAGCCCCGCCCCAAGGTCGTTGCCGCGTCTACCGACGCGACGGTCCTCCTTGTCGAGGTCCCCCGTCACCTCGAGGGCAGGTGGGGGGGACCGAGACACACAGACATAAAAAAATTTGGCGCTCCTGCCTCCGCGGCTAGATTTTCCCCGCTTATTTCCTCGGTTTTTTCTCTGTCTGGTACCCGGGTACATGTCAGATAGTCCGGCTTGCGTTCGTACCCTCCCCCCTCTGATCGCGCGTCCACCGAGCAGCCTCTGTTGAGCGGGGGCCTCCGCGCCCACCCGGGCCCACTCTCTCTATTATCATGTCTGTCGGGGTAGTGGGTATCGAAGAGGGGGGGGGGGGGGGGGGGGGGGGGGGGGGGGGGGGGGGGGGGGGAGGTCACCGTAGTCGGATCCGTCGGGCCGCGGGTGCACGGAAATTAGTCAAAATCCTCCGTGCGGGGTTTTCCGGCGGCACCGACCCGGAGGGTCGTCGTCGCCAGATCGTGTCGCTCCCTCCGTCGCGACCGGCCTCCTTGCCGCCCAAGCTTACTCCTCCCCCCGGGAGATGTAACTTGTCGACGTAGCGGCTCGCTAGTGAGCGCCATGCCCTGGTGCTGCTCCCCAACTAGCTCGACGCTGGGTACGGACATTAGTTTAGTTTCCGAAAACGCCCTCCGTACATGGCTTTCCGGCGGCGGCTGATCCCGAGGATCGCCGCCGCCTCACATAGCGCCTCCTTCGCCTGCGCCCGGCCACCGGCCTGCGCCCTGTCTTGCCTCACCCCCCGGGAAGAGTCGACTGGCACAGGGCTGGTCCACGGCTAGTGAGCGCCCTTTCTTGGCGCTGCTTCCCGGCTGGCCACCACCAGCTCCAACACCCGCTTCCCACCGCTGATCCGGCCGTACCCTCCTCGCCATCAAACGCTCTTGTAGTACAGGCCCCACCCCTTCGAAGTAGTGTTGTATTCACTAGTATATGACCGCGAAAAAACATATCGGACGGGCCGAGCGGGAGATCATGGTGCCGGTATTGCACATAATTGTTTTTTTTCAAAAGCCCTATGTACAAGGCTTTCTCGACATTTGTTGATCATGCGGATCGAGCTGTTGGCCCTTTGAGCCCCCTACCGTGCCATGCCTGGCACGGCCACGGGGTTTCCAGCGCCCACCACAGGGAGGTGAGGGGATGCCGACGGGCCTGCGAGCGCACCCCTCTCCGGGGCCGCCGCCGCTGCGCCGTCGGCGGGCGCCTTGGTTATGTAAACCATGCTTTGAATACATTTTTAAACACTATGCAGCGACGTACCTAATTAACAAAATTATTTGCACATGCGGGGGTATATCATATGCACAAACGACGCCCCTTTTATAATCATTCGCCCACGATTGACCTCTTGTTTACAATTTGGTGATTTTCTTTGATTAGTCCGTTGCAAAAAGGGGTACATTTGTGCACGGGGGACTTGCGTGTCAAGCAAACTCCGTATTTACACACGGGAAACCGCTCTATATAGTCATATTGTTTTAAATCTAGAGATTTGCAAAACTGTCTTACATATGTAACAAAACGCACACCTTAGCGGTGAGGCGGCGCTCGCCGGCGGCGCAGCGGCGGCGGCCCCGGAGGGGGGTGCGCTCGCAGGCCCGTCGGCATCCCCTCACCTCCCCGTGGTGGGCGCTGGAAACCCCGTAGCCGTGCCAGGCCTGGCACGGTAGGGGGCTAAGAGGGCCGACAGCTCGATCCGTGGGATCAGCAGCTGTCGGGAAAGCCCTGTACAGAGGGCTTTTGAAAAAAATAATTTCTGTGCACTACCGGCGCCAAGATCTCCCGCTCGGCCCGTCCGATATGTTTTTCGCACAGATACTCCTAGATACAGCCTTACTTTTAGGAGTGGGACCTGTACTACGGCAGCGTTTGATGGCGAGGAGGGTACGGCCGGATCAGCGGTGGGAGGCGGGTGTTGGAGATGGTGGTGGCCAGCCGGGAAGCAGCGCCAGGAAAGGGCGCTCGCTAGCTATCGACCAGCCCTGTGCCGGTCGAACCTTACCGAGAGGTGAGGCGAGACATGGCACAGGACGGTGGCTAGTCGCAGGCGGAGGAGCGGCTACAGGAGGTAGCGGCGATCCTCAAGATCAGCCGCCGCCGAAAAGCCCTGTACGGAGGGCTTTTTTGGACACTAAAATAATGTCCGTACCCGGCGTCACGCAAGTTGGGGAGCAGCACCAGGGTAGGGCGCTCACTAGCGCGCCGCTACGTCGTCCAGCGTCATCTCCCGGGGGGAGGAGTCAGCTGGGACGGCAAGGAGGACAGTCGCGACGGGAGGAGCGACACGATCTGGCGGCGACGACCCTTTGGGTCGGCGCCGCCGGAAAACCCGGCACGGAGGGTTTTGCTTAATTCCGGGCGCCCGCGGCCCGCCGGATCCGGCTATGGTGACCTGCCCCCCCCCCTCTTCGACACCCACTACCCCGACAGACCTTAATACTCCTAGGAGTCCTTGAGCGTGGGCCCGGGTGAGCGCGGAGGCCCCCGCTCAAGAACAGGTTGCTCGGTGGACGCGCGATCAGAGGGGGAGGGTACGGCCACAGGCCGGAAAACCGACAGGTACCCGGGTACCAGACAAAGAAAAAACCGAGGAAATAAGCGGGGAAAATTCAGGCGCGGAGGCAGGAGCGCTAGTTTTTTCTATGTCTGTGCGTCTCGGTCCCCCCCACCTGTCCTCGAGGTGATGGGGGACCTCGACACGGAGGACCGCCGCGTCGGTGGACGCGGCAAGACCTTGGGGCGGGGTTTACGGGATGGAGCGGCGGGATCGACGAGCGACCGCGCGAGGAGGGGTTTTTTGCCAGCCTTTCCCCTCCTACCTTCGGCAAGACCGAAGTCACGCGGGAGCTAGATTAGGCTGGCCCGTCGTCCCTCCCGAACGCCGACCGGCCTAGGCCGGTCGACACCCCGGTTCGGCGGGAGCGGGCCGTGCATCGTGAAGGTCGAGCAGCAGTTTAGTTTTGCATTTCTAGACAAGTGGATTTATTTTTAGATCTGTTTTTTCTTGATTACAAAATTATTACGCTGTAACTGCTTAGGTGGGGGGACTGTGGCAATTACTGCGGTTGCTTACAGTTATATAACTCCCGAGGAACGTCGAGATACACATTGCAGATAGGTGTGCCGATAAGAAATGAACCTGGTCGGAGAGACCCGGGCCCAACTTGCTAATAAGTCATGTATGGCGAAGTAGAGTGGCCCGTGAGACGACACTCGGTCCAGTTTGCCGGGACATGTTGTGAACAATTTCAATTTCAATTTCAATAGCGGTGAGGCGTTACTGTAAAAGCGGTGCGCCTTGCCAAGTCCTCGAGGTAACCCTCGAGGAATGAGGAAACGCCTTGCGCAACACCCCAAGCCCTGCCTCTAGTGACACTAGCTAGCGACAACCTTTAAGCCGGTGCAACCCCCGAGCACTGGCACTCCATGCTTTGCGCTCGCCCATCTGGCCCGCGCAAATGTAGTCTCGACTGTCGTAGTCGAGCAGGGTGTCAGTTTACGTCGTCGCATGCGCACTCGAGTGTCACGAGACACTTCGCTACGTTATAGGTCGCCGTTTACCAACATGCAGCGTGAGCAGTCTACCTCCGCGCCCGGAGTCGGGGCTCTACCCCCTGCCAATGAATAGCGTACTTCCGAACATATTCAAATCGCAGTCTCGGGCCTCGAACTCCAGATTTCTGAGCAGATTCAGGCGTCTAGCACCGCCGTACTTGCACAGCTTCAGCACTTCAGAAGCTCACTTCTGCCCACGAATCAACAACGGTCCATTCCCTCTGACGCGACCTTTGCGACTGAGGATAGTAAGGCGGCCCATGAGCCACCTATCGACCTGCGGAACGACGATTCGGAGCTTCACGAGCCCGAGTTCGTCGACTTCTCCATGTACGGAAAAGTCATCCCTGCCGGCCTGGAATGCCCTCCCCCCTGCGACATTGACGAACCCCGCTTGTGGAAGCTGACGGACGACATGGCGCGTTTCCTTAACGACGGGAAATCTCAAGCGGGGTACGATGAGTACCTCCACATTGGTTGCAATGTCTCTTTCGCCGGTTGTGCCAACGCGGCAATTGGCGAGGGTCTAGACGCGCTGTCATCCGGCCATGCTTTATAAATGGAGCAAGCGGCAACCGTTGCCCTCATCATAGCGGGTCATCGCACCCACGCAGCGACGGAGGAGGCCGCCCATACTCGACTCGTCTTCCTCCACCTCACCAAGTGCGGACAAACGAGCTCAGATTCGGACCGAGTGCTCGCCGAACTCGCGCAGGAGTGCTTTTGCCGCCCACGCCCTACCGCGGTCTCCGGCCCACTGGACGAGCTACGCCAAGCGTTCGTCGACATAACGCTCGAAGTCAGCCTGCATGACGCTAGCAAAGCAGCTGCTGGAGCTGCGCTCGCAAAGGTAATGCTAGATAGGCGGCCCGGACAGGATGCCAAGGCCAAGAAGGCGGCCGCCGACAATCGCAAGGCCGCAACAACAACAACAACAGCTGCGGCTGCCGGAACTAAGCCAGGCGACGGGACCAAGCCACTCACGAAGAATTGATGGTGTGACCCGCCGCGCCGATTCTTGCCCCCCGTCATCCAACTACATGCGTCACCGCGTGTGGCTGAGATGGCGGGAGTGGGAACACATCGGCGCGAACGGGCAAGTCGTGAATTGCATTCGCCATGGCGTGCGGATGAAGTTCAAAAACGGCCTACGTCCCAAACAATTCAAGCACGGAGTCTCCATGAAGTACACCACCCAACCTCAGCTAGATTTCCGCGCTACAGAGCTGCCACGCTTCGAAGCGTGCGGAGGTTAGGAGCGCGCTCACAACACCCGCTATGTCTCCCTCATGTTTCTAGTCCCCAAGCCCGGCGTCAACAAGTGGCGCTTGATTATCGACCTACGCGAGCTCAACAGATAAAGTGCAGAATTTAACCTCTCATGCGAAACCCTAAAACACCTCCGCCACCTGTCCCGCCCGGGCTACTATTTCGTCTCCCTCGACCTAGCGGACGGCTAGTACACACTCGGCATCAGGGAGGAGGACCGCGACATCTTGACGGTAAACTATAGGGCCGAGCTCTGGCGCCTAGCGTGCCTCCCGATGGGATGGTCCGGGTCCGCCTACTACTTTTGCAAGCTCATGCGGACTTTCACCAACTACCTTCGGCGGTCATTTACGCCCCCAACCGCCAAGACGGCGACACCCCACAAGCCATCAAGAAGATTCTAGCGCAACTTCCGTTGGCGCGGGATTCGACTACTACCATGCATGGACAACTTCATGTTCATGGCCCACTCACGCGAGGCAGCACTACTCCTACGCAACCGCGTCGTGGCACTACTACACCGGCTCGGACTCCGACGCAACCCAAAGAAGGGCATGTGGAAGCCCACACAAGTGGGAGACCTGTTAGAGTTGGGAACGGATAGTTACACGGAGGTCGTGCCGGCCCCACAAGGGGGGCCGGCTGTGGTGACTAGAGAAGTGAGTGGAGAGAGATGGCGGCCGGCGAAGGCACCGGCAAGGCCGGCCGACCGCCACTAATAGGGAATAGAGTACTGCTAATAGCATAACACTAAGTACTAGAATGACAAATAGCTACCTTGTACATAAGTACTATGCAACGGGATGCTAGTGCTAACACCCCCCCTCAAGGTAGCCGAGGTCTTGACGTCGTCCTAGCTTGCGTTGAGGAAGGTGTCATCTTGGTTGAAGGTGTAGTGCTTGTAGCGTGTGTCTCCGGCCGGGTAGGTGTAGCGACATGCGCTCACAAGAACGTGCCGCTACCGGCGAGTTGCCGATATGAAGCAGTTCCAAATGTACTGCGTAATGTACTATTTTCACATGTACCGGGAAAAACTGTCCACGGGGGAATTAGCCGACGCATGAGAGCGACCGGCGAGGAAGAAGCACAGCCAACAAGGCCGTTAGGAGCGTGTAGGCACGCAAAAAACATAGACGGGCGCTCGTATTGACTCCCCCTTTTCGCCGTGGGAAAGTTAAGCTCCTCGCTAAGTAAGGTGAGCGTTGCGGCATTACCTCGGGAAAAAACAATAACAGTACTAATTAAAGTACGCACGGGCCGATTTTTTCGCGGGTCGGTCTGAAAAACCAGATCCGGTCGAGAGCATCGGTAGGCTGAAGGCTAGGTGAGACAGAAAGCTGGGTGGGGCGAACGTGGCGCCGGGCGCTTTACACACGCTCTTCTCCTTTTTACGTGGGAGATGGTAGGACAGTCGCGGACAACTAGCTCGAAGGCGAAGCGTGGGGTCGGTGGGACGATGAATTACTAGCGTGGCGCCGAGCGCTTTACACACGCTCTACTCTTTTTTACGTGGGAGTAGGTAGGACTAGCGTGGCGCCGAGCGCTTTACACACGCTCTGCTCTAGTGTAACTTGGTGGAGGGCCCATACCCTGTTAGAGTTGGGAACGGATAGTTACACGGAGGTCGTGCCGGCCCCACAAGGGGGGCCGGCTGTGGTGACTAGAGAAGTGAGTGGAGAGAGATGGCGGCCGGCGAAGGCACCGGCAAGGCCGGCCGACCGCCACTAATAGGGAATAGAGTACCGCTAATAGCATAACACTAAGTACTAGAATGACAAATAGCTACCTTGTACATAAGTACTATGCAACGGGATGCTAGTGCTAACAAGACCACCTCGGCCTTACGATCGACCTCCAAAACGGCGAGTTTCGAGCCCCCGTCGACAAACTGCAAGCCCTCTCCAAACATGCTTCAGCGCTACTCGGCCGCGCAGCGAGCATCGCCCGTTGGCTACCCGCAAGACAGCTAGCAGCGTTCGCAGGAAAAGCGCATCTTCTCTACCTCGCCATCGCACCAGCGCGTTTCTTTCTCCGCAAACTCAACGCCGTACTGAGTACACAACATGGATGGGGCGGACGAGTCCGGATGACACACCAACGCAAGCTATGCCCCGAATGATGGCGGACAATGCCCGACAAGCACAACGGACGCTAAATCTACAAACCCATCGAGACGGCGTACCTCCACGCCGGCTCAAGTCGGTACGGATGGGGAGCCGTGTTAAACGACAACCCTGCTTACCAAGCGCGCGGTTTGTGGTGTGACCACGGCCGACACCAACACATCACATGGAAGGAGCTACGAGCCGTGCGATTCGTGATCGAGTCTTTTCTACCTCAGCTACGAGGACGCAACGTCTTATTGTACGAGGACAACACCGCCGTCGTGGCGACGATGTCTAAACTAACCATTCGCTCTCCCGTCATGATGACCGAATTAAGAAGGCTCCGGCACTTGTTGGACGTCAACGACATCAACATCCGACCCATGTACATTCTCTCGGCAGCGAACATATGGGCCGACAGCCTCGGCCGGGAGCTCGACCGCGACGATTGGCAGCTAAACCCTCGAATTTTCAGCTACATACAAGCAAAGTGGGGGCCACACTCTATCGACCGCTTCGCATCGATGGAAAACGCACATCTCCCTCGTTTCAACGCCAAGTGGCGCGACCCCAAGTGCGAAGACGTCGACTGTCTACACATGCCGGACGCCGCACGGCAACGCGAAGCCAACTACTGCAAACCCCCATGGGACGCACTACCCTCCCTCTGCGCAAAGCTACACCAATCGGGCGCAGCAACCATCGTCATCGCACCCTACTGGCCCTACAAACCGTGGTTTCGACAGCTACACAACATGGCCACCGAGACCATCCACTACCCCGCCTCACGCGACATGTTCTTCCCCGGACGGCACAACTCGCGCGAGGGGGTCGGACGACCAAGATGGAGCCTCGTGGCTTTCCGACTGCCACGCCGGCCTAGCTACACACCCGCAGAGGCGCGATAGGGCGCACGTTACGGACTCCTAACCCTAGCGTCGCGGACCTACGCTCCATCACATGCCACCCACCAAAACACCCGCGACCAGCCCGCTACAAGCTCCGCGAACATGACGCACACGCGCCGTGGACGTTTACCATGACTGATCAGCTCCGCAAGTTGCTAGGAACCGACCACGTCGGGACAACACTGCTCAATATGCTGAGTAGCTCACTCGCACAAACAACCTACGCGAACTACGACAACGGTAAGCGCCAATTCGCCGCGCTCTACCACGAGGAGGGCATTCACCCCTGCAAGCAACTACGTAGTCAATCGTCCGCTACACAACCTAGCTAGAACTACAAGGCACCGTCGCCGCAGCCTCAATACATCAGTGCTACTCGGCAATCAACGAGTTCTTCCACGACCACCAACAAAAGCCGATTGCCGTCGGCGAACTCCTAGCGGACACACGCCACGGACTCGAAATACAGCAAGAACGTCTACTCGCCGCGGACTCCCGCTTGCCGTTACTAGCCCCCCTAGCCTTCCCTCTACTCGACGCCGCGGCCCAAATCCGCAAATACCAAACGTGGACGCCACCATCCCGACACCTCATCGCTAAATTCCGGGCACTAACGGCGGTGTGTACCAATTACGCGTTTTTCTCCAGAGCGGAATTTGGGGTCCGTTGCCTAACCCAAGACCTAATTGTCGACCGACCATATTGTCTATTTGTGCAAGGGGTCACATGTGACCCCTCACAGAAAACGCGTTTTTTATATGTATCTTTTGGTATGATGCTGTGCCCCCCCTCGAATAGTTAATCTACAAGGCCATCTCGATTCAGTGCAAAAACTTTTATTGAAATCGGTGGTAGTTTAGTGAAGTAGTGCGCATCGGAACATGCGCTAGTCGGGGGCTTTCAGTTACTCCGATCGCGGCGCACAATCACTTTTCAGCTACTCACCATGCGAGCCGAACTTTACCCGTTCTGCGTTCCCGGCGTGGAAGTGGTGGCCTTGGCCACCCTTTTCGACGAAGGTGATGCCTATGGATGGTCAAGGGCCACTTACGGTGAGCATTGGGCCATTGCTACACTCACGGGGGTCGTTAGCACTGTAACGGACGCTTCCGCACTAGTGCGATGAAAGGGTGGTGATGAGGTGGAGGTTCAACTCGAGGACATAGAGCTTAACGGCGAGACCCTCCGAAGAGCCCAAACCGCCTTGGTTGAGCAGTCTAAGCCCCAAACAAGAAGCCGGACCGGAAAAAGTTTGGTGGACGGTGCCACAAGCGGCCCTGCTGAGGTAGAACCGGAGTCGGAGGAGGAGCCGCTTTTTACGTACGCGGGAAGAAAAACCGGGGCAACAATTAGCACCGGCTCACCAGTCGGTCAGCATTCCGGCGTCGCGTCGCCACAGGTCCCCAACGACGACTCAAAGGACAACAATGCTTCCCTTGACATCGGCAGCAACCATGAGTCCAAGTCGGAGGAGCGAGGTCGGGGTCGTGGGAGCTGAGGTGGCCGAGACCGCCGTCGTGGTAGCGGCGTGTCATTGCGCGGCCGCGCTTCCGCTCGTGGGAGAGGCCGAGGGCGTGACCGTGGTCGTGGACATGCAACCGACGCGCTGCCCGTCTAAGGTGAGATTACTCTCGATGACAGTGACACGAGTGAGGACGTCTCGGAGCCGGAGGCCGAATCCGAGCCGGAGGATGAGCCCGACCCGGAGAGCCTTATCGTAGGGAGCCAAATCTGCCAAAAGACGCAGCACCATTGCGCATGTGGCCCTTGGGTGGAAGGACAGTTGTGCATGTTCGTATGTAGCCATGCGCAGAATCATGAGTGCTTTGCCAAGCACAATGCTGGCATCCTGCCCCCCAACAAGCAGTCTCTTGACGTGGCACAGCAGTGGGTGACAAGGAAGACTGCAAAGGAGACTTGAAAGGTAGTTTTTGGATCTAGCTCAGCTTTAGGTGGCAAGAGCTCAGCTCAGGTGGTAAAATCAAGCACGGACAGCAACAGGAAAAAATATAACCAACTAAATGATCGCAAATCTTCTCTTTGTTTTGCACCATGTTGTTATATCGCGTATCTTGCATTATAGTCTACATGTATGCGCAATTTGGAGTCATTCTGAACCAGTCACGGGGCACACTTATGCATGAGATGACCCCCTAATGTTGAAAAATGGGAGAAGTCACATGTGACCCACTACGAAACCCGCCACCAACCATATGAAATCAATGAAATTTGCCCCCATTTCTCAGTATGATGTTCATTGAAAAGTTTAAATGTGTGTGTACCAGTTTAAGCCGATTCTGAGGCCGATGGATGTAGTTACAATCAATTCCGTGAAAGACTCTGCCTAGCGCTATTTTTTGCCGTCGGAAGTGGCTAAGACCCAAGTCATCAGCATGGCCTTTGTAATGCTCACAACCGACCTCTGTATTCTACCACAGATCAAACATGCCTAGAGGAGCAACATACTAAAGAATGGGTGAATTCTGAGATTATCTATATGTCCTCGCACCGGATGGAGGAAACCGAATGGGAGGGGTCACATGTGACCCCTTCCACGCGCAAATAGACAATATGGACAAATTAGGTTGTTCGTCCGGAAAGCAAAAGGCGACCATCGACGCAGCGCGGCCGATAAACCATCTTGGCTATGCCGATCACCGCCAACTCCTCCCTCGCCGACCTCATGGAATGGTATTGCACTCAGCGTGTCGCCAATTGCGTAGAAATCTACAAGAGCCCCCCACCAGCCGCACTATGGAGCGTCGCACCTTACGAGAATTCGGGCGACTAGCAAGCAATTGCTACCCTCTCCGCCAGGCTCCTCGACGCTTACACCACCGTCGGCGCCGCGCCACCAAAAGGCTTCAAATGGACATCGCCCTCCGAATAGGTGCCGCCTCCGCCGCTAGCTGCATCGGGACCCCACTCTACGTCGTCAAATACATGGGTTGATGGGCCAAGAACAGTTCCGTGACTAAAGGAAAATACATCGACCCCGCCATGACCCCTACTCCAGCGGCGTGGCGGTACTTCGGCTGGCTCGTCCCATCCGAACCGCTTCATTAAGTCTAGGCTGCGCAAGCCTTCGGCTTTGAAAATAATGATAAAACGTGCCCTCGAGTAAATGGTCAGATTGTTTTAAATCTAGAGGTTTACAAAACTTACTTACATATGTGACATAACGCACACCTTAGCGGTGAAGCGATACTGTAAAAGCGGTGCGTCTTGCCCAGTCCTCGAGGTAACCCTCGAGGATTGAGGAAACGCCTCCCGCAACGCCCCAAGCCATGTCTCCAGCAACACTAGCTAGCGACAACCTTTAAGCCGGTGCAGCTTCCGAGCATTGGCACTCTCTGCTTTGCGCTCGCCCATCTTGCCCGCGCAAATGTAGTCTCAACTCTCAAGCCTTTGGTGGTCTTTTGGACAAACTGTAAGAAAATTAAAATCTTTGGTAAAACGTGCCCTCGGGTAAACCCGGTAGATAAACAAGAAATCCCCCGCTTGCTGTAAATGGTGTGCATTTAAAAACTCTTTTACAACAAAAAGCAGTGGAGGCCACCAAGCAAAAAGAAGAAAAGAGGAAAAAACCTAAATGGGGTGTATTTCATAACCTTGTGTTTATAAACAAGGAACAAGCATCAACAGTTTGTTAAATGGGCGGGTTTTAGCTGCAACCCCCGTTCGTAAATGGGATATCTTGTCTGTAAACTGATGTCGCATCCCCGTTTATAATAAATGGGGCGACCCATTTGTAAACTGATAATTTTTTTACTTGTGTGGCAGCATGTACGTTATTACACACTATCCGTATCTGTACCTCATATTATTATATTCGAAATCTGCTTGCAGCGGCGACACCGAACTCTGCCATCCGGCCGGCGGCGGGTTTATAATCCGAGCAGGTCACGTCAAATCCCCAACAGCAGTTACCGTGCCTGCTGGAAGCGCTGTGGTTCTGGTCTGTGAACTGCGGTTTAGTAGGCTGGATTACAGGCGACGCGGTACGTGTCAATGGAGACAGCAGCGGCAGGGGTAGACATCGCGACTCGTGATCACACAAAGTTTTTCAGCCGCTCTCGAAATTTCGTCGGCCACAAATTTCCGTTTAGAGTCCCGCCTGCAAATCTCCCCCCCTGCGCCACTGGTTGTAGAGCCTCATCGAATTTGTCCTTCTGTCACACATCGTGTCCTATGTATGTTCTGATAGTCGCGACGGAAAATAAAGGCGAAGCGAGCGCGTTCAGACAGCACGTGCTCGTGAGATCCAACTTGTCCGTTAAAAGGACACTCTGTCCATCTCCCGCGTCGTTGAGCTCCCCTTCCCCCACCTGCTCACGGTCCCTATGCGTACACGCACCCGTTCAATCCAAATTTCACATGTCTAGTGTAGGGAAGTTGCTGTGGTACGGTCGAAGGGTTGGCTCCCTTTTTTGTCTGCGCTGTGTGGCTCGTGCGCGTGATATTGAGAGGTTGAAAGTAGGTGCTCAGAGAGTAGCTTCCTAACGCGTGATGGAATTATGGTTTACAGGTGAGCTGAGGTGGTGTTGGTTGCCATGAAGATCCCGGACACAGTCCAGAGGGTGTCCTTCCATCGCAAAGGGGGGGCAGGGGTCATCGTGCATGCACTCTTCTTTGTGCTGTATGCCGCGGCTCTGCAGCGGTGCTACAACACGGTGGGCGAGCCCTACCAGCTGGCTTTGGTAGAGCAGGCGCGTCTGAAGCAGGAGAAGCTGCTGACAGATCCAAGTTTGGGACTGTCAAATGTCACCAACTCCGAGGTGTGGCCTGGAATGTGTGCACGCTCAGCGGTTCATAGCAGTAGTGCATGATGCAGGAATCAGGGCAGTGAGCGGTGGAAGGTGGCATAGGATTTATGGGTTTGTAGGGGAGAGGTTTTGACGTAGCCATACATCTATGTTACCAGCAGGCACCATCATCTCTTGGGGATGCTACAGATGTTGGACACAGCGACCCGGAGATCTCTCTTGGCGATCTTAGCTTAGCTGAGTTTGCCGAAGAGGATGAGCTATCAGTTGATGTTGTTGATGTGGAGGACAAAGAAAGCACTCTCCCATCGCCTCTGCTTCCGGGATTTTGGCCATGCTTCTTCCTTGCGGCGACCATTGCAGCCCATGTTCTTTTCATGTTTATGTCCGTTTGGTGCGTACCACTGTCCATTGCCCCCCCCCCCCCCCCCCCCCCCCCCCCCCACCACTCACTATTTTTGGCTCCCCACAAGGAGCGGTATACACTTGCAATGTGTTTAACAGTTTACTAGTCACAATCACGGTTGCCGTGAAAAGGCCTTGCAATTGAAAATGTGCTGCTCAGGTCGGTGAGGTGGAAGGTCTTCATGCACTTTATGCCCTCAAAAGTGCCTTATGCTGGGGGTTTCGCATACGTGACCCCTCTGAGGCACCAGGTCAGCTGCTTCATACATTTTACCCCCCTTGGCAGCGTCCTTGCCACCACTGTCATAATTATAACGTCAATGAATCAATTCATTTCCTGGATGTAATGACCTGCATGAACTCAGCTCGGCGTCTTTATTTACTTTGTGAACTCCGTTTGTGTGCAGGGCAAGGATGACATTGTTCCCGTTACCCGGTCGCCTGTGTCAGGATGCCTGGTTTTCACCTTCCACAGGCACAAGTACATCTGCAAGGTGCCGGGGGAGCTCTTCAACAATGAGCCTTACCAGGTGTGTGGCGGTCACACGCACACACACACACATACACATACACACGCACATACACGCACACACACACACACACACACACACACACACACACACACACACGCACACACACACACACACACACACACACAAACACACACACACAGTCGCACAAATGCAGTGCTTTGGCACTAAACAATTAGTTGCACCTAGTGGAAACCTCTTTGCAGCTCACCCATGTCTGAGACCATCGTTTTGAATTATGCCAGGGAGATGAGGTCAGCGTTGAGCACCTGGACTGCCCCGATAACCTCCCTCTCGTGCACTACTTGAAGGTGAAACTTTATTCCTTGTCACCCCCTTCCATGACAAGAATATATTTTTTACAAGACTATTAGACATGGGTACTTTCTGAGTAGTCTTTATGAACAAGCATCCTTCGTGCCACTTGTTCGTGCAGGAGGCCTCTGGGCTCGATGCGAATGAAGTGAAGAGCGCGGTGGACAAGTTCGGTGTCAACAGCTTTGAAATTCCATGCCCCACGTTCATGGAGTTGTATAAAAAGCAGCTTATGAGCCCGGTCGCGGTGTTCCAGGTCTGACAGCAGCAATACTTCAAATATGTTATCTTATGTCCAGGTGTTTGTGTCTGTGGATGTATGTGTTTGTACTGGCTCTTATTTTGCTCACGCTTCCTTTACTCAGATCTTTTGCATGGTGCTTTGGATGCTCGACGAGTATTGGAAGTATACTGCGTTCACGCTGGTGATGATTTTAGCCTTTGAGGGCTCCACCGCCATGACTCGCCTGCGCAACCTAAAGACCATCCGTGGCATGGGCAACAAGCCCAGCACGTTGCTCGTGTACCGCTCCAAGTCCTGGCAGCAGGTCACGTCTGACCAGCTCCTTCCGGGGGACCTCATTTCTCTGCGTCACGTGCAAGGCGAGAGCAATGTTGTGCCCTGCGACTGCCTCATTCTGTCAGGGAACGCGGTGGTCAACGAGTCCACCCTCACGGGCGAGTCCATTCCGCAAATGAAGGTACCCGCGGGCTTGACGTGCGTCATGCTGTATCGTACTTCGTGTCAGGATAAGATATTCTGAGACGTGTTAATTGCCAATGATTGCGCACTGGTCAGGGAGCTCTGCACGATGTGGAGGACAGAAAGCTAGACATTGAAAACAGGGACAAGGCGAGTTACACGCGTTCGGCTATCTGTTTTTGCAGACACTACTGGAGGTTGGGCATGGATGTACAGGGGTTCATTTTGGTAGCCACACTGAAGCTAAATGGCGACTCTGTGCTTGCAGATTCACACTCTTTTCAGTGGCACAACTCTGATGCAGCACAGTGTCGGGAACGGGCCTGTCCCAACCACGGACGATGGACTTCTGTGCTACGTTCTGCGCACAGGCTTCCGGTCCAGCCAGGGCACTCTAATGCGCATGGTGGAGTTTTCGACTGAGCAGGTCTCAGCGGATAAGAAGTGAGCTTGCTTCCATCCCCTCACCCCTCAGTCATTTCGTATTACCCGGAACAAGACCTCCATTGCATCCACAAGACGCGAGATACCATTTCATTGAACCACACGTCCTTTGTTGTCGACAGGGAGACGGCTATGCTGCTGTGCCTGCTTTTTTGCTTTGCCTGCGCCAGCAGCGGCTACGTGCTCTACCAGGCACGCATTCCTAGTGTTGCTACTTTATACCTGCTCTTCCTCTCCTACCCGGTAAATGGTGCTTGATAACACGAGGTGCCGCTTTCTGCAGGGACTGAAAGACGAGAGCCGGTCCAAGTATCAGCTGCTGCTCCGCTGTGTGCTCATTCTCACGTCAGTCGTGCCGCCTGAGTTGCCAATGCAGATGGGTCTAGCAGTGAACACCGCTTTGATGGCACTTCACAAGGTGTGTATTTATTACCCAATATGTTGTGCGTTTGTTAATAGCGCTTGCCACGTCAATAGTCATTACCGTCTTTTCGCTTCTTCCAAGTCTTTTCTCATTCGGACACGACACTTGTGACAGTCAAACATCTTTTGCACCGAGCCTTTCCGAATCCCAATGGGCGGAAAGGTTAGCCACTGCCTCTTCGACAAGACGGGCACCCTCACAACCGACCAGCTTGTTGCCGTGGGCGTGGTGGACGGAAAGAAGGCGGGCTCGGGTCCCGGAGCGAAGAATCTGGCGCCCATGACCGACGCCAGTGACGAGCTCAATAGCGTGGTTGGAGGTGAGGCCAAAGCTGATCACAGTCTCTGACAACTCCGAAAGCCCCCCCCCCCCCCCCCCCCCCCCCCAGTGGCGCATCCACACACACGTACTCCACTCATCCCAAACTCCCCCTGTGGCCATTGCACTGCCAAGGTTGCCACAGCCTGATCCAGGTACAGGAGACGCTTATGGGCGACCCCATTGAGTTGGCAGCCCTGGGTGCCATCAAGTGGCGGTACACGCCGTCCAGCCAGAAGGCCTTCCCCGCTCCACCACCTCAAGAGGGTACAGCCAACGGAGGCGGCTCCTCGGCTCCGCAGTCGAAGCCCAGGGCGGGGAAGCTGGCGGTGGAGATTGCGGAGAGGCACCATTTCAGCAGTGCCCTGCAGCGCATGAGCGTGGTAGCCAACGTTGTCACCAGTAGTGGCGACCACGAGGTATGGACCCTGGTCAAGGGCTCGCCGGAGGCCATTGTCGCCCTCTTAGCCCCGGGATCAAAGCCCGAGTGGTATGATAGCACGTACCAAATGCTGGCAGAGCGCGGGATGCGCATCCTTGCGATGGCGTACAAGAAAGTGCCCAAGTCAGAAGCGGTGAGCACCCTCCATTACCTTCTTCTCATTGCGGGTGTGAGCGAAGATTGGTAACTGGAGCTGACCTGTGTTTCAATTCTGCTCCAGGCCAATGTCCGCGAGGCGGCGTCCAAACCCCGTGACTGGGCCGAGTCGCAGCTGCACTTTGCCGGCTTTGTTGCCTTCTCCTGCCTGGCGCGCAAGGACACCGAGGCGGTTGTGGGGGGCGCTTGGCCAAGCGGCCATGTACCAGGCAATGATCACCGGCGATGCGCCACTGACCGCTCTGCAGGTCGCCGCAGAGGTAGCCACGAAGCTTCCTCCGTTGTCCCACGTTGTATTTCGCCAGTGTTGTCGGATTTTGCTTAGGGTTCGGACGATAACGCTGTGGTGTGCCTTCAGGTTGGGATTACCAGCGGCAAGAAGGAATTGGCGCTGCTGTTGAAGAAGGGCGCCGACGGAAAACTCGTTTGGGCGAGCGCTTATGCAGCTCACACCGTGGAGCTGTCCTTCAGCGCCGCGACGGTGGTGGAGCTCGCTCAGACCTACGACCTGAGTGTGTCGGGGGCCAGTCTGGCGGCGGCTGTGGCGCAAGATCCCGCGTTTTGGACCCACATGGAGTGCATCAAGGTCTTTGCGCGCATGTCGCCGGACGGCAAGGCTGATGTGATCAAGGCGCTGAAGGAGCGCGGGTTTACGACTCTGATGTGCGGGGATGGTGGAAACGACGTGGGCGCGCTCAAGCAGGCGGATGTTGGCCTTGCGCTGCTAAGCGGTTTTGGTAACATGAATGCGGAGAGTAGCTCTGAGCTGCATGGGGATGGAAACGAAAAGGTGGCCACACGGCTTTCTGCTAATCTCAGACACTGAACTTGGCAAAGGTTGAGCTGCCCAATCAGTGACGTCATTGTCTGACGTCTTGTTGTCTGACCTGTTGCGGTACAGGCCAAGGATGAGCGTAGCCCGCTGGAAAAACTGAAGGCCAATCAGATGGAGATGGCTGCTAAGGCGGCGGTGCACAAGAAGCGCATGACGGAAGGGATGGCCAAGAAAAAGAAAGAGCTTATGGCTCAGCAGCAGGAGCGCCTCGAGGCTGAGTTTGCCCGCAGGAAGGAAGCAGGACAAACGGGCATGATGGCTCAGATGGGCGGCATCAAGGCGGTGCGTCTGTCTGAAATATAGCTAGTTGCGGTGGAGGTGTGGTTGCGTGTCATGGCGGTTGTGTCTAACCCCATGTCACGTGATGTTGCAGGTAATGACCCAGATCAACAAGGAGCTGCGTGAGTATCAGGTGGAGTTGATGAAGGTATGGCTCTCGGTCTGCTTCTTATTGTTCAGGTGAATTGCTGTGCATGTATTTCGACAGACTGTTTGGCACACCGTTTTCTGATAGTGTTTTTGTGTTGGGTCTGTTGCCAGAATGCACCGAAACGACCGAATCCGTTGGAGGGTCTGGCGGCCATCGAAGAGTCTACCGATATGATGCCCATTGTGAAGCTCGGCGACGCGTCGATTGCTGCGCCATTCACTTCCAAGATGCCCTCCATCAGCTCCATCCTGGATATCATCCGTCAGGTCGATCTATGCTCTGAATGGCGCTTGAGTTGACTAGCATAGCTGCGATCTTTGTGTCGTCCGTGTCAGATGGCTGAGGGGAATGCGGTGCTCGTCCACACTACAGGGGCGCTGCACTCTGGTCAACACCGTCCAGCAGCAGCAGATTATGATGCTCAACTGCATGATTTCCGCATTTTGCCTGGCGGTTATGCATATGCAGGTGCGCGGCTGCTTTTCTCAGCTTCGGTGTGCCCATTGTTTAATAGTCGATCCTTACGCCCGTGGCGATTGACACCTGACGTGGATGTATGTATGTCGGCTTGGTAGGGGTCACGGAGCAGTGAAGAGCAGCTGATCTCCACCGGCATGTTCCTCACTGTGGCTTCTTTTGCCTTCAGCTTCGCCACCCCCATCGAAAAGCTCGCGAACGTCAGGTAAAGCTCACGATGACGTGGGGGGCTGCACTGCCGTTGTAGTTATGTGAGCAGTGTCAGGAGCTGACTGAACGGTTTGTGTGTCGTGGTCAGACCCCTCACCTCTGTCTTCCATCCCGCGCTCTTCATTTCCGTGATGGGGCAGCTCGCCATCCATTTGAGCTGCATTGTTTGGGTTGTGTCCCAAGCAAAGGTGCTTATGGGCGAAGAGCAGTTGCAGGAGGCGATCCGCATGGCCAAGGTATGACTGATGATTTCATTTTGAGTGCGTTTTGGCCATAGTGTGTCGTAGAGGTTGACTTACGTTGGGGCGGCGTTTGCTTAGATTCTGGAGAAGGCGGACATGTCTGGCGAGTACCCGGAGGAGCTGAAGATGGGAGAGGGGGATGAAGGGCCGGTGCACAAGAAGCACTACCCCAACTTGCTCAACACCTGCGTGTTCCTGGTGGAGACGAGTCAGCAGGTGTCCGTGATGGCAGTCAACTATAAGGGCCGCCCCTTCATGCTGGGTACCACCGAAAACGCTGCCCTGCTGTGGAGCCTCGCCCTCTGCGCCATCGGCCTCTTCGTTGCCGTCAACGAGGTGGTTCCCGAGCTCAACACCTACCTCGGCCTGGTGCCCTTTCCCAACGAGGACATTCGTCGGGGCGTGGTGGTTTGCGTGGCCGTCTCCATGTTTGGCTCCTTCATATGGGACAGAATCTGCCTCTTCTTCTTCGCTCGGCACATCTTCATGGCCAGTCTGCAGGAGGCCAAAGAGACGAAGCTGTCCGACTACTACCCGCAGCTGAAAAAGGTCGGCATCGCGCTCGCCGTCCTTGCATGGCTAGGCCTATTTCAGGGAAATGTGCTGG
>JAPMLY010001722.1:0-84003 GCA_026401115.1 Tetraselmis chui
GTGGGCGTGGTGCGTTTCTGGCTGGCCAACCACTGGACAAACGCCGCCCTCGCGGACACCTCGCCCGTGTCGCACTTCAGCCACGACCCGCAGTCCATATTTTTCGGCAATCTTGTCGCGCAAAACCCCTACCTGCTCGACCACATGCTCTACGCCAACGAAGGACAGTTGGCGCACATGAAGGTATCCCTCATTTTTGTTCACGTGGTACTTCAGAATCACTGCTGATTAATATGAAAAATACTCCCGTCGACGGGATGTCCGTTGCTCCTAAGATCTCGGGATGCGCGAATACTTATTTCTCTCCTGTGTGTAAATTGACCTTTTGCGGTGGAGGTTGTAGTCATTTCAGTCGCAAAACCGGCAAAAGCGAATCGTATATTGGCAATGTAAGTCTGATTGTTTTGCAGGCGGTGCTGAACGACCTTCGCTCCGCGCAGCCGGTGTTTGGTAACGACGGGCGACTCGCCAAGCTTGTGTCGGAGATCGATCGCGGGCCGCTGATGGCGTGGATGATGGTGGCGGACCACTCCAAAATTTCGGTTCTTCGGTGAGTTTGCCAACTTGAAACATGGTTTATTGCTGCGATGAGATAATCGAAATACATTAATTTGAAATTATGATTCTTACGCATGTTAAATAATTAGATATAAATGAATTGCTTCTTAGGCATGTTAAATAATTAGATCTAAATGAATTGCTTCTTGCCCTTATTTATACTTTGTGCTCGTGACATTGCTTCATGGAGATTCCAAGCGAGGAGTAGTAATAGCTTATTGTTTCGGAACTCGCAAACAGCCGTCGGAGCTTGTAGCGGGAACTTAAGCCACCGTATCCATTTGCTGTGGATGGCAATCTGCAGGCGGCTGCTGCAGGATGTATACAAGGCCAACCACGACGATGTCCACCCGCTCTCGACAGCAGCACGGAGGCTCGATTCCAACAAGCTGTCGGCATGGATGGAGGCCGCCATTCGCTCCCATTTGCCGAACCCATCAAGGTAGCTCCTACTACAAAAGTCACGTGCTGCATTGATAACAACTATGTATGATTGCACATATGATATGGATTGCAAGAAGAGCAACATGAGCACGGACATGGGAAAAGGGAGTGGGAACAAAAGGGCAAGAGTGACACATATGATTGCACATATGCAATATAAATCATATATGTTTGTTGTAGCGCCGTATATACGTCGACCTATCCCAGAATGAATCGAAATCAGAACAAGTGTGTTATTTCTAAGTGCAGTTGTAGCGGCCATGCGATATATTATAGGCATCAATGCTTACAAATTGAAAAGTAAGGACACCGTTTCGCTTAGGTCATCACATTTCAATGATGTATTTTAGGTGTCCCCCCCCCCAAACACATTTTTCAGCCCCGCATTTCGAAAACTGGGTTGCCTCGCATGCGCTACAAAGTATTGTCAATGAGAATTGTTGAGGATAGGCTATTTCAAACCCTATATACTAAACCTTAAAACCCAAAGTAAATCAACAAACACTTAACCCTAAACAAGAATCTATCTACGTAGCGTAGGCTAATGATGATAGCTGCACTAAGTATTGCTAAACTAAAAGTTTCAATTTCGGTCACGCGCTTAAATTTCCTCTCCCCATATTTATTTCTGAACGTTTTCGGCACCTAAAACATATCACTAAATTGTGGTGGCCTTATTATACCACCATTTCAATGAAGCTTATCTATATAGCGATAATGTTGCCCATTAATTGACGTCAGTGTTGTTTGTCAATTATTCCAGCCTAGGACTGGGATGCAACATGGCGCCATCACGCCGCAAGGCTGCCGATTCAAGCGATCCGGGCGCCGTCGCAGACGACCCTGCAACCCGGGCGGTGGGCATATATGATCGAACGGCGGATGGTGAGCTGCCCTCAGGGATTGGAGACGACCCGCGAGTCGTTGACCCCAACTACTCGTCCGGGGTTATTGGCAACCACAGCGGCGACGACCCTACTTCGTTCGCACCTCGCTCTGATGTGACGATGACTCTAATTGATGAACTACAATCCACCCCCGTCACGCCAGCATCGGCTGACTTGAGCTTGAGTGATGGGGCAGGGCTTTACGCTCAGAGCGGAGATCCGGCGGAGCCAAGTATGGAGAGTATTCTCCCTCACGTGCCGGAATATGGCAGCCTGACAGATGGAGAGCATTTAGCGGGACTGCCATCTGGCCCAACCAGATTGCATCGAAATTCGGACGAAATTCACGCCGAAGCTGCCTCGCAAACCTGCCCAAACCTTCGCGAGCATTTCAATCACCCCATAATATTGGACGAGTCGTCAGCGAGCCATCGTGTGCTCCGGCAAACTTTCGAGCCCGGTGTTGGCGGCAGACACTACGGTATATTCTCGGAAGAGGAGACGCTGGAGGAGCTGCAGCATCGAGAACGCCCTGCGTTGGCCCTTTTCGACGACGAGATTCTGGACTCGTCAGGATTTGACTCTGATGTGGATAAGTATCTTGTGGGGCTAGAACGCAAAATCGTGCAGAAGTCTGCGCTGACGACCGCCAATAGACACTTTCGGCGACAGCGTGTCGAAAGTAGAGACGACTCAGCCTCACAGATGACGGCTAGTACTGTGGCATGTCCCCGCGACAACATAGGCGACAACGCTACCGTCAGCCACAGTCAACCAATACAGCGCTCCCTCTCCGCGGTGACGGATAATGCTCGACGTAATTTCTCATCGGGCGGACCCATGAATGCGTTTTCAAGTGCCGAGAGTTTCATTCCTTGGGAAGCGCATTTTCGAGGCATCACGGACGCATGTAACGGCGGAAGCTGCAGCAACTCTCGCTCGAGGGAGGCGGAATTCGCGCAGCAGAGTATTCCGCGCTGGTCTGTGCCTACTGCGCGTGGACCAGCGATGGGGAGGCGATCGTCCGCCGTGCTAGCACTCTCGACATTCCAGAGCATCGATGAAGGCGCTTCATCCGTCGGTGAATGGAGCGGTGCATCGCATTAGTTAGTTTCGAACCTCTTATTCCTCCCAATTCGCGATGACGTATTTATCTCAATAGTTCCGCTCGACGTGCGCAGAGTCAACGACATTGCATGGTCATCAGCTCGGTTCGACACTCAACCACACGAAGTGTGCCATCAATGGCTACCTTTTTGGGGGAAGCAAATTCACCAGGGCATGGTCTTACTGCCGTGAGCTATATTGAAAGGATATGGCTCATCATTTAATTACGACTATTTACAACGAAAGCTCCCAACAAGCACATGAAACGGCAACCGGCTCTAAAACAGAGATAGGAGCAACGACATCATTCGGCTGTATTATCACGACCACCTTGCATGGCATCTCTAATATTATGCCTTGCGTTGTGGAGAGCATCCGCAAAGTGCTGCTAGAGTTCAGCTAGAAGCCAACAGACATGAGCACTTTAGGTTGGCACGCAAATAGCCGCTTGCGGCTAAAAGACTTACTGGGAAAGTTGAAAATCACGTGGCAGCCCATTTCCGGAGATCACCGAGCAATTACCACCATCGGTAAGCAATGTAAGAGCTCATGAGTCATGAGGGAGGCTACCCAACTTCCCCCGAATGAATCGCTGCATTCAAGGCAGGCATGGCAGTTCAGTTCGACGTCAAAGACCTGGGTCCTTGCAAGTGGCTGTTGGGGACGACTATTCACCGCGACGAACCCAACAGAAATCTCACAATTCATGAAGGGACTTACATTCGTGAGCTGTTGCGCCGCTTCAGAATGGGCGATTGCAAAGCTGCGTTGACACCAACATCAACAAACGACCCTCGTAGCTCAGCCCTTTTGGATGACACCATGGCCTCCCAGAAGGCATAGTTGGTGCACGGCTCTGAGCCTCAGTGCAACTCGACCATACATCACTGAGAGAGTAAACTGTTTGTGCGGATTTGTGTCTAAGGCAACATGTGCACACATGGAGGATGCCGAGACATGCCTTCGCTACCTTCATCACACAATAGATAGCGGGTTGATTTTGGAGGCAATGACTTGACGCTCCGAGGCTTCAACGGCGAAAAGTACCCAATCACTTATCCCGGTGATTATCGCGCAACAAGTTCTTATGTCTTTTTCATGATTGTGTGGTGGAGATGTAAGCGAATACTCGCGACTTCAATCGTTGGTAACCTTATCCACTGCTGAATATCAAGCCCTCAGCCTTGCGGTCTTGCAGGCAATATTCTTTCGTCAAATGCTTGGTAAGTTCGGGTTTCCACAAATGAGTGCCCCTCCTATCGGTGAAGACAATCGGGCATGCATTTTCATTGAAACTAATGACAAAACATATACTCGAACCAATCAAGCACATGGATATCCAACTTAACTTTATGCAAGACGCACACCGCAACGCCTAACGGGATGATAATCATTTATCATGTACTCAACCATGAGATGCTCGCATATGTTTTTTTTATTAAGCCCGTCAGCAATCCTCTGTTTGAAAACTTAGTACCAACCATTATGTATGTGTTGTTCACTTTACAAACAAGTCCATTATGGTTCAGTGTCAATCTCTTTCTCAGCCAAGGAGAGTCTTGAAATGACCGGGTCAAGACAAACACTAACTAATGCCAATTTGGCACTTTATGTACCGGAGTGATGATGAAATCTTCAATATATTATTAATACTTTGGTTGTTCATACTAGATGTGATATATGAGCATATATACAGTCAACGAAACAAGGCCAATTGGGCGAACACCAAGGGAACGCGCAGTTTTCGTCTATAAGGGCGTCGACACAACCTTCCTCAGTTTCTAGCTAGGCAACGGTATTGCCCCACGAACTGGGAATTTACCATCATTATCATTACATACTAGAATATGCCAGCAACACATGCGAATAATCATGCTCTTTGTGATTTCACTTCCTTGCCTCCCTTAGATTCAAAAGTCCCACCCTCTATTTGCATCACACACACACACACACACACACACACACACACACACACACACACACACACACACACACACACACACACACACACACACACACACACACGCACACACACACACACACACACACACACACACACACACACACACACACACACACACACACACACACACACACACACACACACACACACACACACACACACACACACACACACCTGCTTAAGTCTGATGTAGTTTCGACACACCCTGTGGGGTACACGCAGCAGGCTTAGCGGTCAATTTTGAATACCTACGGTCAGAATCGGGCCCTTGACATTATACCGCGATTAGATTAAATACCGCTGTCTTCTCGGTCCATTTCGGATTTATGGCCAATGCCTTCATTTTGTAAGGTGCCAGGATATCGGCATATTTAAGTGCCATTTGCAAGAAACTGTTAATATTCACATCGTAGAATATATTTCATGTGTGAACATCAATTTCGAATCCAAACCACAGAATAGCGCGCCATCTGCAGCTGAGCCCGGAGTTGTGCCAAGCACCAGTTTGTCGCCCCCACGAAAGAGGCAAAAAAAATGTCTGGTAGTTATGAACTGCATGGGAATGAGATACGGCGCTGAAGTCGGGGCTTTTAAGCTGCGCGTGTTCGCCGCGGCGACACGGCATCTTCCCCGCGGACGTGCTTCCACGATCCGGCGGACGGAAACGTCCCGTGCAGCCGATCGCATAAATAAGAGCATCGACAGGCTAGCGGAACCAACAGACGACAGGGGGTGGCAGATTAATGGACCGACAGAGCCAAATGAAATAAGCTGGGTGTACCAGCTTTCGGTCATTGTCGCTGCTTCTTTTGCGTCTTGGGAAGCGCCTGCACAAGCTAAGGAAATTGCGTCGCTAGGCGAAGCGGCGGTATTGAACACACCATCCCTCACAATTGCGTCACGGAACGAAAATCACGCGCCACTCTACGTTCACACGACACAGGGCGTCTTGCCCGGTTACTGATGCGTTCGTTTCTACCTCCTCCCTCTCGGAACTCTTACTTTGTTCTTTCATCGTCTATGAAATTGTTTACAGGCTACGACGGGAGGGGTGCCACGAGACGTGCTGGGGGCAGGCGCGTTGCTACTGCCTGTCGCGACACTCTCAGTGCTCGCTTTGCCGCTGAACAACGGTACTTCTCTCGGACCAAGGTACTCGAACGGCCGCGGGCCACAGTTCGGCCCTCATAAGTCATCACCTACGTCATCACCAACCTACCTGCATATAAACGATGCCCTACCCACATTTTTCACCCTCCTCGCTCACCTATCTCCCGCCAACACATCCCTTTGCTTCGTGTTTATGGCGGCCCTAGTTAATTCGGAAGGTAATGTCCCCGTATATTGCGTGACCCCGTTACGACTTACGAGTATCCTCAGCCATTTCCTGACGACTGTTGATGCTTCGTATCACTGTGAGTAGAGGCGCGCTAGCTTCGCTAGCTAGCGGGCGCGTGATCCCAGTGTATCCCATCCTTGTGACCACCGCCATGGCAGCCGGCGTACTGTTTGTCAACCGCGGCCTGGGTATCCCGCTCTCCATGGACGGAAAGCTGCTCTCCGTCATCGCCTTCCCGCTCAGCCTGTTCCAGGCACGAGCACAGCTACAATAAGTACAAAAGGGGATTTGAAGGGGCTGTAGTCATCGCGAGTGACTGGTCGAAATCTCGAAGTGGCGTACTGCTACCTGCGTGTGATTGGTGTGTGACTTGCTGCGCTGTGATTACAGGGTTTCCGATTCAACAATATGTACAACAACGTTTGGCGGAGAGCGGACCAGAGCGCGCGAAGGATGAGCAGCTCTCTGGTGGACATGGTACTACGACAATCGCGAGTGTGCGTGTGCTATCCCACACAGCGGTGTATTTCCGCCTGGCTTACCCAATGTTGTGGGCGGTTACGAGCAGGCGCAGAGTGCGGTCGCGTTCGTGGGTGAGGACGATGGGCGACTCGCGGCGCGAATGGTGTCGCTCATCGACACCTTCGCGTGCACACTGGCAGCCGAACTGCAAGAGGACGCTGCGAGGTTGGAAAGCTCTGCCGTGACAGAGTTTCTAGACCCCATTATCTTACTATCGCCTGATGACTTCCAACGTGAGCCGCGTCAAGCCGAAACCGACGAACCGACGCGTCGCTGTGAAATTTGCGCTTGGCTGAATTAACTGGGCGTTGGGACTGTGTGCCTCCGCTTTACCCACTGACCGGTCTCCGTCTGTCGAAAAGGAATGGAGGCAGCATACTCTCGCCTGGATTACCTCTCGAGCAGCCTTCTCAGGTGGGTGCGTAGTATTAATGAAGCATATTCCGTCGACGCTCCAGAGATGGCGTTATTTATGAAAGTCTCGCCAATTGATTTTCACCCTCGCTTGTTGTGAAGTTGTATTCGGCGCGCGCGCACCGCCGGTACCCTCTCCGACAACGAAGCCCGGCGACTGAGCGAGCAGCTGGACGACGCGGTGCAGGCTTCACGAACGTGCATGCGCCTGCACGCCGATGTGCGCCTCCCCATTTCTACTCGGCGTTCTGATACCGCACATTTGTGGTGCCGTTAATCCGATTAGTTTCCCACTGACTGTCTCGACGTGTGGTTTCCGTCGTGGTCTGACAAAGACAAGCGAATCCTCATTGCCTACACCCGCTTGCAGGACTCCCAGTCCCCTGCGCTGGTGCCGATCCATCTGCACACTCTGCTGTGGGCCTACTGCTCTCTGCTGCCGCTCACTACATACGGTCATTTAGGCATCCCGGACGATTTCTTCATCCCTGCCCATCTCTTCATGAACTACGCCATCCTGGGCATCGAGGCTTGCGCGGGGTTGGAATGCTCTCTGAACTCCCCCCCCCCCCCCCCCAAACACACACACACACACACACACACACACACACACACACACACACACACACACACACACACATACACACACACACACACACACACACACACACACACACACACACACACACACACACACACATACACACACACACACACACACACACACACACACACACACACACACACACACACACACACACACACACACACACACACACACACACACACTCGGTATACACTTTCCTGACATTAAGCTCAATAACATTTCTAGCCATCAGTGGATTCAATTTTCGATCTGACGCATGGCGTCCTCGGCTACCCTGTCTTGTCATTCAGCGCGCTGGAATCTCCGTTCGAGGACATAGGTTACGGGACAGCACATCTGGTGGATGTTGGGGGCATAGTTGGCAAAGGGCGGCAGAGAATACGCGCGGTACGCTCTCCCTCGAAGTGGCCCCCACCTCCACCGCTGATACTGCCCCACTGCAGCCAATGTGCCTGTCCGCTCTCACTGTCAGACTGACGTACTGCTGACTCGGGGGCGCAGATGTGTGAGATGGGTGGGGTGGCGTATGGGAAGGTAGAGAGCCAAGCGGCGTCACGGATCGAGGCTAGGGAGTGACGCATGCGGCGCTCGGAATGTCATTGCTTCCAAACAAACTCATTCATTAGCTTTCCTCCTCCTTTTACCGAATGGTGACGGCGCAATGGACCCATCGTGTTCAACTTACTACTGTTTATAAGCAAAAACTCTTTCAATCCTTTTTTTTATTGCATGGTACATCCGTGTCACACATTGTGGAAATTCTGCTCGACTCCAGCAGAACGATTGAGTATTGGTTGGCAGACAAGACGCGTTAAACGAGAAGCGAACTGGGCTGGATAAAGGGAAGTTGTGGTATTGAGCTGTCGAGGGCGCATGCACTCGCACGCGCAGGCAAATGACATGCACTTACACAACCCTTGTCGCACGGACCTCTACCAATAAGCACTGCACCCACGAAGAAGGTGAACGAAGGGACAAATCCTGAAAAGATGAAACCTTATGGGCATGTTTTGGAGTATTACTGATATAAATATCATTTGTGAAAGCCTTTCCCCACATCCCATATTTACCATATCATAGGCAGGTTCGCTCGCGAGGTGTTTCAGATAGGTTTTAAGTGAGCACATCCTATGCAGATCGGTCCACTCCCCTGTGTCCTGCTTCCCATGCACATTCATATGCTGCCCATGGTGATCCTCCAAGACAGGCTTGTCCAATGCTAATCAGCGCCTATTCACCCATGACATGGATGTAACCCTGCTTGCATAACAACGTCCTGCATACAAAGCTGTCGATGTTTGGAAAGGGACGCGTGTAACAGACAAGGCATTCGCTGCTAGTGGCCATCAAAGCACAGAGGGGCAGTGCTTAGGACAGACTGGTTTGGAGCAGCACAGATAATGCAGCGGGATAAAGTGAATGTGGCTCCGCCATTACGCAGAGAGTCCCGTTTTGGTTACAGTATCAATGACCAACAGCCGCCTAGAAGTGCAGCTTGGTGAAGAACCACCTGTTCTTGCCGGTCTTGAACTTCTCCTCCATAAGCTTCTTGGTCTCCTGAAAAATTTACACAGCAGAAACAGTCAGACACAAAGCATAGGAGCGCATGTTGCAGCCGCCATACACGTCACTCTGTCAGCCAAAACCCTAAAATCGGTCCCGACGATATGGGCCCACCTTGCGGGCCTCGGTGCGCTTGGTGGAGTTCTCGATGACGTCGGGGGTGACGGTCGCCTTGAGGTCCACGTCCAGAGTGTACCGAGTGGGCATAATGTGGTTGTAGTTGACCAGCTTCACAAAGGTCTACCAATCCATCCAAAGGGGGTTCACATCAGCACAGCTAACAACACCTTGTCGCAGGCGGCAATGAAACGCTAAAATGAACTAGGATCATGGACATTAGTTAGAAAAAGATTATATTAAGCGTCCAGACCTGAGGGTAACGATAGTGATACAGTGGGAAAAGGGACGTGGAAATTGGATATTCTATAAACTCACCTTCACAGTGGAGCGCTTGGCCTGCTTCTTCTGAGAAGACCGCTTGATCACCTGAATAGGAAAGTCAGGGTATGAAGAAGGTTCCATATTTTTTGCAAATGCTGTGCAGGCTGATCAAGCGTTTGAATAGGAGATGCGGAGGTGATGGCAGCCCACCTTACGGGGCTCCTTGCTAAGGCCGCACACAAGGGCATGACCGTAAGGACGGGCAGAGGTGCCATCATCGTAGTTTTTCACGATGACGGCCTTCTTGCCGGCATAGCGACCCTTAAGGATGATCACCACCTTGTTGGGCTGCGCACCACACAGAAAGCAACGCGCATCAGCACCACAACCCGAACCTCCATCCCTTTCTCTCATGCCCACCCACTCCCCTGCAAGGCATATCTCTGTGACGCCACCCTCGACAGAAGATGCTCCAGGCACGTCTAAATCACTCCCCATTTCCATAGCCATACCATACATCTGCCAATAATAATATCGTTTTAAAATGATGAGAGCATGTGTGTGTGTGTGTGTGTGTGTGTGTGTGTGTGTGTGGAGGAGTTGGAAGTTTGAGTGGGGAGGGGGAAACTAACAAAGCCAGCACAGTTTTCAGAAACATACGAGAAAATTTTCCAGAGGAGTAGACGTGAATTATACCGGGCAAGTTTTCAAAAGAGCAATACTTCAACGCGAGGTTTTAGTAGGATGTGCAAAATGTGTGGGGAAATCTTCTCCACGACCCTTTCCGCCCAGGTTCCACGTGGCTGTCCCGAGTGCCAACACAGACCACAAACCCTGAAATTGCTGCCTGCGGCGGCGTCTATCCGAATTTTCTGTGCTATGGTTTCGCGGGGGGCGTGAAAGCCTGCAGCTGTCCTGGGCCGAAGGGGCGGCGGCTGGGCGGGAAGGGAAGGGATGGGAGTCGCCGGGCGGCGCCGCCGCCGGAAAAAATGCTTGTACTCCGTAGATGGCCGCCACGAGGGGGCACAGTGTGGGGTGGTGTGGGCGGTTACTGACCTTAAGGAACTTAACCATCGTGCCTGCTTCCTCGGAGGAGAGGGTAGGTGGGTTGAGCCTCGGCTGCGCGCGAGGAGGTGGAGACAGAGGGAGAGGGAGGCGCTGGAGGTCGCCGCCGCCGCCATATGCCCGCCGCGGTGCTCTGCGGAAGGGCTGTGCTTCACATCGGCAATATACCTTCGTTGTTGTTTCGGATACTATTCATCAAGATACGTAGTTTCAGGTACTGTGAATCTTCGCTAATATACCATACAACAACTACGAAGGTAATGTGCCAGGTACGTGTACATGTACAAAATGTACATGTACGAATTTACCCTAGGGCACGTTTTGCCAAAGATGTCAGTTTGCTTACAAATTGGCCAAAAGACACCCATAGGCAGGGCATGGCGGTCGATTAGCGCAGGATTATAGGGATGGGTGGGTGGGTTCGCGCGAAGCCTAGATTGGCTGAGCGCGATAGCAGAGAGTGCCTAGGCTCGTGACTAGCTACGGCTTATAAGGCTCGGGCTAGCTAGAGCTGACCGTTGGGGAAGTCGTTGGTCGTTGGTTGCGTCTAACTGCAAGACGAGGCGGTAGCCCTGCAAGTGCGACGCTCCGCCTTTTAACGGTGCCAGTAACCGCTAGTGCTACTGTCATGTACACATGGAAATTGGATACGCAAACCTCTAGATTCAAATCAATCGGACCATAAGGACCCTAGGGGACGTTTTGCCAGTAACCTAAAGCCAAAGGCGTGCACAGCCAAAATTAGTGTTGCGGGGGGGACGGAGTGAGCCAGCCGAAGAACCGCCAAGCAACAGGTGTTGGGGTCATGGTTGGGTCAATGTAGTTTCCTTCGGTCACACAGCTATTCTTGGCCCAGCCACCCATATATTTGATTACGGGGAGGGGCGCGCCGATGCAGTTGTCAGCGGACGCCGCGCCTTTCCGTAGGCTACGCGATGTCCATTTAAAACCGGCGGGCGCGGACGTGTTGACTGTGAGGAGGGCGAGGGCGAGCCAGGTGGAGATGGTGGACGCGGCACCCCAATCGGCGGAAGGTTCAGCAGGTGAGAAGCTCGAGAAGGCGAGCGGGGTGGCCGGTTGTAGTATTTTTGCAGAATGCGGCGCGGTGCTCCGTGTAGTAGTCGAGCAGGTCAGCTAGGATTGGGTTGGCGGCTACATGGATAGCGATAACAAGCTTGTCGCCGGCGTCGCGGCGCTGGTCGCCTTTAGATTTTCGTACGAACAGACAGATTTGTTGCGAAGGTCTGTCGACAATTAGGTCGCCTGTCTGGCAGCGGGCGCCAGTTTTTGAGCGGCAGAAAAAGGTGTAATTGACGCAAATCGCTAAGCATGCCCTGAAACGTTGCAGCTGAGGAAGGGTCGCCAGTGTCCACCGGAGGGTGCGGCGTAGAGTGTCGGCGGCCAGTAGGATGGCGAGGGCGACGGGTGCAGGTAGTGGGAGGCGCGAGGTGGCAAGGGTGAGGCGGTGTTGTAGCATTTCGAGGCCACGTCTGGCGTCAGCCAATAACTCCCCCACGGCAATAGGTTGGCGTTGGTGGTCGCGAAAGAACTTATTAACTGCCGAGAAGTAGGGCTGCAGCGAGCCGGCGGCGACCGTCCCGAGCAGGGCTAACCACGCAGTGTAGCGTACCATTGTGGCCGGGGTGGCCTGTAGCGGGGCGATATATTCCTGTGAGCAGAAAATAAAAAATTGCCGTAGCGCGCTGTCGTAGTTTGCGTACGTAGAGGGCGCTAGCGAGTTGCTGAGTAGAGCGACCGCCGTAACACCTAGCTTGTCGGTTCCTAGGAGGTCTTGAAAAGTTTCAGCCAGTTCGGCGGACCATGGCGCCGGTGCTGCTCCGAGGCGTAGGCAGTAGCGAGGTGGTCATGTACGCAGAGGCGGCACGCGATGTACATGAGGCTGTAATCGGTCCGGGCGAAGCGCCCGGCCAATCGCTCCGCGTCGGGTGTAGAGCCACGAAGGGGTTAGAGCCAAAAGGCCACGATACTCCACGCGGGAGGTCCGACCCCTTCGGGCTTGCCGAGCCTGCCGGGAAAGAATAGGTCGCGGGTCGCTTGGAAGTGTAAAGTTTCGGTGGCCAACCGGGCGAACGCGTGGTACCATGGCTTGTTTGGCCAGAAGGGCGCGATGACAGTAGCTGCGGATTGAGCTTGAGCCAGTTTTGCGGCTAGGGCTGGGAGGGCCGACCATGGGGGGTTGCAGTAGTTGTTTTCGCGTCGCCAGGCCTCGTCGGAGAGGTCCAGGCTGTCGATGTCCTCGCAGAGGGGGTCTCACCAGCGGGCGTTGAACCGGGGTAGTTGTGCGTTGAGCATGGATGCGAAACGGTCGATCGTGTGAGGGCCCCACCGGCGCTGAAATTGGTCGAAGATTTGGGGGTTGAGCTGCCAGTCCTCGTAGTCCATCTCGCGGCTTAGCGTGTCGGCCCAGATGTTGGCCGCCGAGCGGATGTAGCGCGGCCGGGTGTTGATGTCGCTGTTGTCGAGGAGGAACCATAGGCGCCGTAGCTCGGTCATCATGACGGGCAACCGGGAGGCTAGCTTGGTGAGGGCGGCGACCACAGCCGTGTTGTCCTCGTGTAGGAGGACTTGCCGGCCTCGGAGCTGAGGTAGGAAAGATTCCACCGCGTGTCGCACCGCTCGAAGTTCCTTCCACGTAATGTGTTGGAGGCGGTCGGTAGCGATCCAAAAACCGCGGGCTTGGTAGTTGGAGTCCTCGTTTAGCACGGCCCCCCAACCGTAGTCGCTTGAGTCGGCGTGGAGGTGGGCGGTCTCGATTGGCTTGTGGATCGACCGGCCGTTGTGTTGTGTGGGTACCGTTCGCCACCACTCGAGGTCGCGGCGTAGCTGATGGGTGAGGCGGACGCGTCGTCCCCAACCAATCCGTGTGGCTAACACGTTGTGGAGCTCGCGCAAACTGAACCGTGCGGGGGCGATGGCGAGGTAGAGGAACTGGGCCTTCCCCGCGAAGGCCGCTAGCTGTCGTGTGGGTAGCCATCGGGCGTTCGATGTTGCTCGACCGAGCAGCGATGAGGCGTGCTGAGCGAGCTGTTGGAGTTTTGCGGGAGGGGCGCGAAACATTCCGCGTTGCAGGTCCACGGTTAAGCCCAAATGGTCGCCCACTTGCGTAGGCGTTCAAACGCTCTTTTTTGGGTTGCGTTGTAGGCCGAGGCTGTCGAGCAAGTCATGGACGCGTTGTCGGAGTAGTAGGGCGTCCTCGTAAGAGTCTGCTAAGAACATGAAGTCGTCCATGTATGGGAGGAGTCGGGTCCCACGCCACCGAGCGTTTCGAAGGAAGCGCTTGGTAGGCCGGCAAGAGTGGAGGGGCGTAGTCGCCGACATGGGGGGAGGGGGGCGTATTGAACCATGCAAACACAGTTAGTGTGGAAGATAACGTACGCAAACGTAGTTACAGTCACAGTCCCGCAAACGGAACAGTTACGGCGACAACCACCCTACATGCGTGGTGTCGGGACAACAGAAGTGAGTGAGCTGTAGCCTAGCGACAGCTTTGTACCGAGTCAAGCACTTTGTCGGTATGTCCGATATAGACATGTACTAATCATATCTAGAGTAGCTTACAGTAGCTATCTGCAACTAATACGTATACGGTATTACTTACAACACTCCCCCTGAAGGTAGCTACGGGATGAAGCGTTGCATTGGGTCTTGTCCTCCAAGGATCGCACTTCGGTGTCTTGCTAGTGCAGGTCCCGGGAGGGGTTTGGTGAGCATGTCAGCCACCATCTGGTCAGTGGGGAGGTACCTCAACTTGATGGTTCCCTGTTCCACGTGGTCTTTGAGGAAGTGCCACTTCAGACTGATGTGCTTAGTCTTCTCGCTGACCAAGGCATTCTGGGAGTATGCAATGGCGCTTTGGTTGTCCTCCCAGATAGTGGTGGTTTCGGTGATGGGGGAGTTGAAGATTTCCCCCAGGAGTTGTAGGAGGTGGAGTCCCTCCTTGGTGGCGTCGGCCGCAGAGTAGTACTCGGCTTCACACGTGGATTGAGCCACACAAGCCTGTTGTTTGGACTTGTAACTGACTGGCCCGCGTCCGAGGGTGAAGAGATAGCCGGAGCGAGACTTGCGGGTGCTGCTGTCGTTGGCCCAATCATCGTCGGCAAAGCCTGTGAGTTGGAGGCTGTGGTCTAGGCCCCCCCCAACGTCAGGCGCATGTCGATGGTGCCATGGAGATAGCGGAGGACCTTTTTCAGAGCCAGCAAGTGTGCCTCGGTGGGCGAGGCTTGGGCAGAGCCGAGGATGCTCAACGCTGTGGAGACATCGGGGCGTGTACAAACGGCGGCGTACTGGAGGCTGCCCATGAGGCTAGGGTAGACGTCCTTGGCCACTCCTGTGAGAGAGGGCAAGTTCAAGTGTGCAAGGCCGACGAGGAAGCCCGGGTCCATCGGAAGGGACGACGGCTTAGAGTCGGACATGCCGTACTTGGCGAGGATGTCGCGCATGTACTTGGACTGGTCCAGCGAGATTGTGCGCGTGGAGCGATCGCGGGTAATGTGCATGCCGAGGAGTTGGGAGAGGTCGCCTAGGTCCTTGATCTTGAACCGTGCTCCGAGTTGGGCTTTGAACGATACGAGCCAGGTGGCATCATTGCAGGCCGCGGGAATGTCATCGACGTACAGGGCGATCATGGCGAAGACGTGGCCGGTGCGAAAGATGTAGATGCACGGGTCGGAGACGCATTGTTGCCATCCATGGTCGACGAGCCATGCACGAAGTAGCATGTTGAACTCGCGGGGGGACTGCTTAAGGCCGTAGAGGCAACGCTTGAGGTGGCAAACCTTGGACGTTTCATCGGTGAAGCCGAGGGGCTGGCGGATGTACACATCCTCCCGGATGGGGGCGTAGAGAAACGCTGTGTCGATGTCAAGCTGGCAGAGTTCAAGGTCGCGGGCGGCTGCGATGGTGAGAAAGAGACGCAGGCTGGCCATGCGGATGACCAGGGAGAAGGTCTCCGTGTAGTCCAGTCCAGCGCGTTGACTGCACCCCTTGGCGACGAACCGCGCTTTGAAGCGGGAGATGTCGCCGGCTGTATCCGACTTGACTTTGAAGATCCACATGTTGTTAACGACCATGCGGCCGGGGGGGAGGTCCACAAGTTCCCACGTGCCGTTGCTGATGAGGGAGGAATACTCATGTTGCATAGCGGCTTGCCATTGGGGGGCTTGGGCGCTGTCCAGTGCAGCCCGGTAGGATTTTGGTTCCACACACTCTCGGGCGGAGAGGAGGGCGATGGCAGTAGGGGACGTGCCGGCAGGTGTGTGTGGGGGACCAGTGACAAGGTCGGGGACGTGAGGGTGCTCAAAGATGTCCTCTTGAGCTTGGCCTTGTTCAGGATCACAACACGCCGTTACGAGGGTTGGTGGGTAGTCGGACAAGTGGGCAACCATATCGCCGTAGCGGATGGGGTGGGAGCGGAGCCGAGCATGGCGAGAGGCTGCCGGGGGGGGGTAGGGGTGTGGGTAATGGGAGGTCAATGGGGTGGGACATGGGTGAGTCTGCGGGTACGTCGTCCGAAGAGTCGGTGATGGTCGAGTCGACGGAGGGTTGAGTGTCGAAGCCCGGGGTGTCTTCCTGAAAGACAACATGTACGGAGGTGGTGATACGACGCGTTTCCGGATTGTAGACACGATACCCGGGTGCGTCAGGGGGATAGCCCACCATGACGCCGCGAAATGCTTTTTCACTGAGTTTCCGACGTTGTTTGTCGGGGACCTTGGCGAAAACGGCGCAGCCGAAGACGAGGAACTTGGAGGCGTTGGGCACCGACGACGTAAGGAGTGTGAGGGGGACGCCCCCATTAGGTCCGACCGAGCGACTGTACGTGCGGTTGCGAAGGTACACAACAGTGCTGACAGCGCACGACCACATGGAGTTGGGAACGGCCATGTTGTGGAGCCTCGCCGATGCATTGTCCCGGATAGTGCGCCATGGACGTTCGGCCTTGCCGAGCATGTGGTGGGCGTATGGGGCAGAGAACTGCACCCCGACGCCGAGGTGTGCGCACATCCGGCGAGTGACAACAACTTCAAACACTGAGTCTGAGTCAAATTTGAGGACCGGTGCGAACGCGCCCGTCTGGGAGTGATGGCGGGCATGCAGGTGTTTGATGTCCAAGAGGATGGTTTCCAATTCCGAACATGCGTCGTCTTTAGACTTAAGGAACCGCACCCACATGTAGTTGGTGTGGTGGTCGATGACGAGCAAGCAATAACGGAGGCCATGTGGGGAGGGGACATTGACCGGGCCCCAGAGGTCTGCGTACAGGTTGAGGAGGGGGTGGGATGGCTTCGCGCAAGCGGCTGTGTTGCGTGGTGCAGCTGTGGCTTTGTGAAGTAAGCAAGAGTCGCAAGAAACTTTGTTTACAGCGCTAGTCAACACATGGCTAGTCGGGACACCGTGAGTATGTTGGGCATGAAGGCTTTGCATGTTGAGGTGGCCATATCGACGGTGCCATAGGACGGGGTCACACTGGGCAGTAAGGGCAACCTGAGGGGAGGGGTCAAGTGCCGCCGGTGCGGATGGGCTGGAAGGGAGGTTTGGCTGGTGGGGAAGGAGGTAGAGACCGTTTCCGGACGGTTCTAGCACACCCATGCCTGTGGGTACCAAAAGCAAACCAGTGTCAGAGTTGGAGGGGAATATGAATTCACAGCCGCTGTGAGCTTGCATCCAGCTGACACTAAGTAGTCTGCCGATACGCTGTGCGGAGCGAGATGATAGGTCAGGGGTGTAGAGTGCATAGACAGTGCGGTGAATGAGCTTGCCAGAGGCAAGTCTGACAGAAATCCGCACTGAGCCACTGCCCTTAACGTCAACGCCGACACCGCCCACGCGAGAGGGAGCGGAGGGGGGCGTGAATTTCACGAAGTCATCTCGGAACGCAGTGAGGTTAATCGAGCAGGCGGAATCAACGACCCAAAACTTTGACAGGTTACGACCCGGGGCGAGGGAAGAGGAGAATGCCACAGAGCTGAATGGGACACTCACCTCGTCGTCAGCGTAGTCATCAGCGCAGTCCTCGAGGGTGGGTAGGCCGTCGGTGTCATCGGCGGGGGCGTCGTCGGCAGGGACGTCGCTTAGCAGCGCAGCGTGAGCAGAGGGGGTGCCGTCGGCGGCGCCGTACTTCTGGACTGTCAGCCTACGCTTGGCGAGATTCCACTTAAGGATAGCGTCATCCGTGGCAGTGCAGGCTGACATGAGATGGTTGAGGCTGCCACAAACGCCACACTTGTTGGGTCGATGGCCGCGAGGGTTACGGTGTGGTGGGCCTCGACCGCTGTGCGAGCCGCGGCCCGCAGCGACGAACGCGGAGATGGGAGGGGGTGATATGGCTGGAGCGGGTGTGTCCGGAGCAGGGTCGTCGTCCATGTTGTTCGCAAGGTGGAGAATGCTGGCCATCACTTCATCAGCCGACATGATGTAGTCCGTGTCAAAGGCGTTGATGACGCATTGCTTCGCCTGACCGTGTGGGCCGCTGCTGGAGATACCGCGCAGCATGAGGAGACCGAGGTGGTGGGGGTGGATGGCAACGGAGCCATCAACCAATTGGCATGTGTCGTTGTAGTCGTCAAAGGTCTGGCGCATGTAGTGGACATAGTCACTGAGGGACTGACCAGGGCGCTGTCTGACCGTCAGGTTGTCCAGGAGGGACAAGGAGCGAGCAAAAGACCGACAATCGAGGCGTTCACAAAGGATGTCCCACGCGGCAGCGGCGCAGTCAGGGCGTGCTGGAGAAACGCATTTCATCGCTTGGTCAGCGCGCTTATTCGCGCTGGCTGCATGGAGAAGCAGCGTGTAGGCGTAGTGTTGCGCTTGTTCGTCGAGCCAGACGCCGGAGTCGCGGATGGCCAGCTGTGGAATGAGGTATGCGGCCTTGATGGAGAGGAAATTAAGGAAGGTCCTCTTCCATTGCTTAAAGTCCGTGGTCGGGCACATGACGGGGACCGACATCTTCATGGACCGGTTGAGGGCGTCCTTGTCGAAGCCGGGGGCTTCGTGTGCCGCCCGGTTGATGACCACCGGGTCAATAGTGGGGCGACGACGACCACGGGTGGCGGGGTCGCCATGTTGGACTGGGGGAGAGTGCCGGCCATGAAAGGGAGGAGGTGGCCCACCGGGAAAGGGAGAGCGGCCGGCCATGGGACGCGGCGGGCCGTACGAGTGCGGGTGGTCACGGTAGGGGGGGACGAGGTGAGAGGGCGCCTCCGGGATATGAGGGCCGGGGTGTTGAATGGAATATCCGGCGGGGGGGAAGGGGGGAGGTGGTGGGAGGTGATCAACCCGGATGGCGTGACGCGAGGGGTCGTGGTACGCGTCGGCACGCGAGGGCTCGCGGGGCGCATCGTGACGGCGTTGTGCGACTGTGGGGTCGCCAACAGGAGCTGCATGAGTAGCGGCAGCAAAGACTGTTTCTGCGTCCGGGAGTACGAAACCAGGCTGGGGATGTTCAAGCAGGTGGAGGGTGTCGCCGTCGTGGCTGTCCCGGACGGGTTCGAGGTGAGCATCGTGGCGGCGCTGAGCTACAGGGGGGTGCGGATTAGCACCCGCAGCAACAACAACACCCTCGGCCGACTGCGAGTCGAAACGAGCTGTTAAGCGCGCCACTTGCGCAACGAGCAGCGCGAGAGTATCCGGGGGGTGATCGAGGGTGCTCTGGTGAGAGCCTGACTCAGGGGAGTCATGGGGTGAAACAGGCGGAGTTTTCTGCGGCATTTCGACAGAGGGCGAAAAAGAAAGAGCGGAATAAAAAACAGGCAGCGGTAAAAACCGCTAGCCGGACTCGTGCCTAACAGCGGTATGCAAAGAGACGGCCTGATGCCCGCCGACCCCTCGGCCTGTAGCCCCGGGGTATCTCAGAGCACCTTCTATGTATCCTCCACCCAGCGTGGGGCACAAGTCGAGGCCAAGGCCAGGACATGTGGAGCGTTGCGCTGGTGGCTGATTCGCTAGAATAATATAAAAATAAAAAAGGTAAGCTACGGCCGGCGTGCAGCCTGTGGATTCGTATTCACCCGATGGTGCGCCCCCCCGTTCTCCAGCTTGGACCTGTGTGCACCATGTCCACACACGACGAGTGCGTCGGTGTGGGTGGCTGGCTATCTCCGTCGGGTGGCTGACTTAAGAGGGGTGGTGGCGGGTTTTAAATCGCAGTTTATACTGGCGATACCGCCGACTACAGGTTGAAAGTACTAGGGGTCTAAAGAAACTTGCCTTCTGCGGGAGAGCTGTCGATCGCAGCTCGCCGAACCAGGTTGTCGCGCGTGAGTGACGTGAGGCGGGGGCCCATAACCTATTGAACCATGCAAACACAGTTAGTGTGGAAGATAACGTACGCAAACGTAGTTACAGTCACAGTCCCGCAAACGGAACAGTTACGGCGACAACCACCCTACAGGCGTGGTGTCGGGACAACAGAAGTGAGTGAGCTGTAGCCTAGCGACAGCTCTGTACCGAGTCAAGCACTTTGTCGGTATGTCCGATATAGACATGTACTAATCATATCTAGAGTAGCTTACAGTAGCTATCTGCAACTAATACGTATACGGTATTACTTACAACAGGGCGACGTAGGTGGTTTGTGAACACTTGGGTGAGCTTGCAAAAGTAGTAAGCTGAGCCCGACCAGCCCATTGGAAGGCACGCGAGGCGCCATAGCGTGCCACGGTAGTTGACCGTGAAGAAGTCCCGGTCTTCCTCCCGGATGCCAAGGGTGTAGTACCCGTCGGCGAGGTCGAGGGAGACGAAGTAGTCGCCCGGACGAGAGAGATGACGTAGGTGCTTGAGCGTTTCGCATGTCATGTTGAAGGTCGAGCAGTAACGGTTGAGTTCTCGAAGGTCAATAATCAAACGCCATTGGTTGCATCCGGGTTTTGGCACCAAAAACATACGGGAAACGTAGCGCGGGTTGTCCGCTCGTTCCCACGCACCGCATGCCTCGAAGCGTGGGAGTTCCGAGTTTAGAAACTCGCGTTGAGGCGGTGTCGCGTGTAGCATAGAGATGCCATGGTTGAAAGGCTTGGGGCGTAAGCCGTGCTTGAACTTCCCCCGGACACCATGGCGGATCCAATTTAAGACTTGGCCGCTCGCGCCGATGCGCTCCCACTCCCGCCATCTTCGACGCACGCGGTGGCGCATGAAGGTAGATGTCGGGGAGCAGGAATCGGCGCGGCGGGCCACACCGTCATTTCTTAGTCGAGGGTTTAGCCGGGTCGGTCGGCTTGGGGGGAGGGGTGGCGCGGGCTGCGGCCGCTGCTGCTGCGGCGGCCTTGCATTTGTCGGCGCCGGCCTTGCGGGCTCGCGCATCGGGGCCGGTAGGCTTGTCCGGGGTGACGTTAGTGAAGGCGGCTCCGGCGGCTGCCTTGCTGGCGGCGTGTAGGCTGACTTCCAGCGTGCGGCCGATGAACGCTTGGCGAAGCGCATCCAATGGGCCGGAGACCGCGGTAGGGCGTGGTCGGCAGAAACGCTCGTGGGCCAGCTCAGCAAAGACGCGGTCCGCATCTGTGCTCGTTTGTCCGCCCTTGGTGAGGCGGAGGAAGCCCAATCGAGTACGGGCGGCCTCCTCCGTCGGTGTGTGGGTGTGATGACCCGCTCGGATGAGGGCAATCGCTGCCCCCTGCTCTGTCGGTAGAGGTGGGCCGTGCGACAGCGTGTCCAAAGCCTCGCCAATTGCCGCGTTGGGGCAACTGTCGAAGAAGGCATAGCACCCGATGTGTAGGTATTCGTCGTATGCCGATTGGGTGCGTTTGTCGCTTAGAGCTCGGGCAGTGTCGTCCGTGAGTGTCCACAGACGTGGCTCCTCGACGTCGCGAGGGGGACGTTCGAGGCCGGCCGGGATGACCTCGCCGTAGTAGGCGAAGTCGACGAAATCGGACGCGGAGGGGTCGGGTTCGTCGTCAAGCAAGTCGATAGGTGGCTCAGGGGCCGCCTTACCACCCTCCGTCGCTAGGGTCGCGTCGGCGGGAATGGAATGTTGTTGATCAATAGTTGTTGGAGTTTGGAAGGTATGGTTACACGGGATGTCTAGCCGGCCCCGCTAGGGGGCCAGCAGTGGGGACAAAGGAAGTGAAAGGAGAGAGATGGCGGCCGGCAAAGGCACCGGCAAGGCCGGCCGACCGCCACTAACGGGGAAATAGAGTACCGCTATTAGTACAACACTAAGTACTAAGATAAGGACTAGCTACCTTGTACATAAGCACTAGGTAATGCAATGCTAGTTCTAACAGTAGTAGCAGGTGTAGTTGTCGTCTGCTAGAGCTTGGCGAGTAAGGCAGTGTTAGCCGCCAAAAACTGCTCAGTGATCCGTTGTTCCGATGCTAAAACTGCCGTACGAATCTGTTCGGCGGTGCGTTGTTCGACTGAGGTAGCGTGAGGGTCGGCCGCAGCGGCGGACGTAGACTGCTCAGGCTGCATGTTGCGGAACTGCGTAGCTGAACGAGGGGAAGTGTCGCGTGACGCTCGAGTGCGCATGGGACGATAGTAAACTGACACCCTGCTCGACTACTAGAGTCGAGACTGCATTCGCGCGAAGCCTAGATTGGTTGAGCGCGATAGCAGAGAGTGCCTAGGCTCGTGGCTAGCTACGGCTTATAAGGCTCGGGCTAGCTAGAGCTGACCGTTGGGGAAGTCGTTGGTCGTTGGTTGCGTCTAACAGCAAGGCGAGGCGGTTGCCCTGCAAGTGCGACGCACCGCCTTTTAACGGTGCTAGTAACCGCTAGTGTTACTGTCCCGTACACATGGATATTGGATATGCAAACCTCTAGATTCAAATCAATCTGACCATATGATGGTAAAGGTACTCGTACTACGTACGAGTAGCCGCTGCAACAAAATTTTCTTTCAAGAAAAAGCGCAGTGGAGGCCACCAAGCAAAAAAGAAGAAAGGAGGAAAAAACCGAAGCCCGAGGAACAGGAAGGCATGCCAACAATATAGTATTTCGTCATATATTTACAAAGCCGGGGGAGGCTGTTTGCCAAAAGTGTTGATCTCTTACATTTTTTGCTCGCAAGGGGCCCCGGGCCTGGCACGTACGCTAATTGAGGGAATCGGGAGTGAGGGTTGCGTGAGCTCTGCTCGCGCAAAGGCAGAAGGTGGACGACCTCTGTGTGTCGGTGCGTCATATAGGGGTATCGCATGTCTGTGTTTTTACCACTGTGACATGCGTAATCTAGCAATTAGAATTTATAACGTCGTGGCAACGCCCGACTATTCTCGCCCCCATTGTAATTTAAACCTCTACAATTTCAATATGACCAGTTATAAAGCAGGGGGAGGCTCCGTTTGCCTTGTTGTCGCCATTGGGCGGGTTGATCGTCGTCGGTTGTCCACCCCACTTGTTAGCCAGCCGAAGAGGAACCACTCTAATCGTCTTGCAAGGACGGTCGGGTCGATGTAGTCAAGAACGACGCTTGACTCCGTTGACCGGGCGCCCGCCGGCGGCGCAGCGGCGGCGGCCCCGGAGGGGGGTGCGCTCGCAAGCCCGTCGGCACCTACCTCAACCTCTACGCGGTGGGCGCTGGTAACCCCATAGCCGTGTCAGGCCTTGCACGGTAGGGGGCTGAACGAGGTACCGACAGGATCCGCGGGATCCGCGGGATCTGCAGCTGTCGGGAAGCCATGTACGGAGGGTTTTGGAAAAACATAATATCCGTACACCAGCACAAGGATCTCCCGCTCGGCCAGTCCGATATGTCGTTTTCGCGCCTAAATACTCGCAGAAACTCTCCCGACGATGGGGCGGGGGCGACGTTTGCGAAATTTTTTTGGCGAAGAGGGGTACGGACGGATCAGCGGAGGGACGAGGGTGTTGGAGCTGGCGGCGGACAGCTGGGAAGCAGCGCTAGGGACGGCGCTCGCTAAAAGTCGCCAACCCTGCGATAGCCTTAGGTCTCCCTTGGGGGAGAGGCATGTTGCTACGCAGGACGGAGGTTGGTCGCAGCCGGAGGAGCGGCACGGTCTGGCGGCGGCGGTCCCTAGGATCGCCCGCCGCCGGAAAAGCCCGGTACGGGGGGTTTTTGGAAAAATTCCCGTACCCACCATCTTTTGAGGACCGGCGACTCGATCCCTTTGTTCTTCCAACCCCTTCCCTAGTCGGTACCCGGTTATCGATAGGCTGCCTCATGCAGTGTGCCTAGGGTTATCGTAACGGCACACTCCTCGTAAAGGCGGCCCCCTAACAACGTAAACCACAGGGGGAGGGCACGGACGGCCACAACGCGATCAGATAGGTGTTGGAAACAAATGGGAAAAGGACAGGGGACAGGAGAAAAACTGGCTCGGGGGCAGGAGAGCCAGCCGGGCACCGTCTGCAGCCTAGTTCTTTTCTCTTCTCAGCCCCCGAAGGAGGAGAGAAGACTAGGCTAGGTGGCGAGCTGCGTCGAGAGGAGCGGCTAATACCTCGGGCGGGGTTGGGCACGGATCGAGGCGGGACCGACGACGACCTATGCGAGGGGGATTTTTCACCTGCCTTTCCCCCCAAGCTCCGGCACGACCGGAGTCGCACAAGAGCCGAGGTCAGGCAGGTTCGCCTCGACCAGCTCAAGCTGAACAACCTTGCTAATCAGCGACCCCGCAGCGGCTGGAGCAGGCCGCGTATCGTGGAGACTAGCGACATTTTTTATTTCATATTGTATCCGAAAAATACATGGATACGGGTATGTTTTAGACGGTATCGTTACTGCCATTGGAGAGGTTGGGATTAGTGGTTCAACGGTCTACCTCACGCTTTTAAGTCCACCTAGGCATAGCATAAGGGGGGGCCCAGAGACTCCAGCCGGTTTTACTGGTATTGGAGTGTTTAATTTCAAATTTTCAAATTTCCGTTGACCAGCCGCCGAAGTACTTTATCTTCTGTAGCGTCACGCCGACGCTATAGGCGGCTCACGCTATTCCTTCACGTAAGGAGTGCGAGGTCTAGCTAAAACTCTACGGGGGGCGCTCCCGCATCGCCGAAGTGACCTCGATGAAATCACTTGGTGATATTCACGATGATTACCATTATTAATGAAGTAGCAATCACTCATGGAGAATTAATGGTCAATGGGGGGATAGTGATGAGACGCAACCCATGCGTCACATATGATATATTGATCACGACAAAACAAGGGACAACACTAGGGTAGTAACTAATACACTAAATGCGAGTGAAGTTGGGGGATCGATATCTGAACAAAAGTGTGTGGAAATAGTAACCAAACAATGTGACAAACAATTGGAAATGCTGCAATTCTTCTCAAAGCATTGTCGGGCGTTGTCGTGCTCAAAGAAGGACGTTGGAGTGTTGCCAGCATGGGTTTTACAGTGGCGAGAATAACAATGGTTTTAAAATCTGTGCACGAATGGCTATCGTGTCGAGTTGCAAATATTAAAAACGCCGCAACACTTACAAAGGGGTGGAGAAGCCGATCATACCTACGCAAAGCCAAATGGGAAGACCTACCGCGATGCACATCTTCACGGTGTCAGGCATGGCAAAGAACAAGGTACGTGACACATCGGAAGGATCAATGGCGGGTGGCCACAGCCGTGTGCAGCTCTCCAAGGACTCCGTACATGATCTTCCGTCCGCAGCAGCCGAAAGAGAGACATTACTACAACTAAGAATGGAAGTCGTTACTACTTGCGATAGCATTGCTGACAGAAACGCGCCCCAATCGAACGACACGAGCCTGACTCGGCTCGACTGCAGACGACGGGCACATAGCGAGGCTTAGAAAGAAACAATAAAACTACAAAGCGCATAGCCCGTCAAGAGAAACCATTCGAGACGAAGACCAACTATAGACTATACCTTTTCGTTGTTCCTTCGTCACGGGAAAGCAAAGAGCACAGCAGGGGAGAGGCTGAGCACAAGCCCATAGGCGACCACCCAATTCGCACAACCAACACATGCGCCCTCGACAGCCAATAATAACGGCACAACGGTCTTCAACTGCCCCCAGCTGGTCAAGGGCGGAGCATGAATCATCAGAGAAGTGACATAGATGGTGTTGCATCAAATCAAAAGTAAAGTATGTCGATTGTCTAGTAGTCCTAGCTCCGGATAACATTGAGCGAAGGCAACGTAGAGCTTCCTCATAGCATGCAGCACACAAGCGTTTGCACAACGTCATTTTCCCTGCGTTGTGGCAAACAACGTAGAAAATGAAGGGAAAATTAAAGACGCGATGGTACGTGTACCTTTTAGTACGTGACGCTTCTCCTAATGCAAGGTACACTTTGTACACGGATGCTTCCGGATTTGCAATAGGAGATGTGTTGTTGCAAAACCAAGGTATTGGACTATAACATGTTGCGTATCATGCTCAAAAGATGATAAAGCATGAGGTACATTATCATGTCCACGAACAAGAGTTACTGGCAGTGCGCGACGCTATACTGATGAAATTCCGTTGCTACTTAGATGGCGCGGCGGGATTTACGGTAATTACGGACCACGACACGTTGCGACACTTCTTTCGGCAGCGCGGTTTGTCTACTCGATAGGTGCGATGGCTACAAGTTTTAGCACCTTATCAACGACAAATGGACATCGTGTACAAAAAGGGAGCAGTCAACCATACATATGCTTTGCCTCGCCGACCTGACATGAAGGAGTCATTACATAAAATGCAACTGTTACGAGATTGGACCAACGACGAAGCAAAATGCGAGTTACACGCACATTTTTTTCCTTGAAATCCCGGTCACATCCTGGCGTTGGACTTCATGCGGAATTAAAAAACGCTTACGACTCGGATAAATACATGTTTATCCGGAAATCTCTGTCTACCTGGTTGGTACGTCAATCGAATGGACTCTTGTACGCCTACGGGACAAGACTTTATCTTCCGGACATTTCTACATTGCGATCAAGAGTATTGTACGAACTAAACGACGCACCGACCTCGGGACATACTGGTATTACTATACTACTGGCAGGAATGACCCGAACGTTTTGGTGGCCTAACATGAAGCGGACATTACAACACTACGTACGCATGTGTGTTACTTGCCAACGTAACAAGGCAGCGCGACACAAGCCCTATTGACTCCTTCAAGTGCACGAGGTACCGACCAAGCCCTTCGAGCACGTATCGCTTGAATTGGTTACGGACCTTCCCGAGTGCGTTGGATATGATGTTGTGGTGGTATTCGTTTGTATGTTTACGAAGCGGACAATTGTCGAGCCGATTGCAAAAACGATTAAAGCGGAGCAATTAGCGAAAGTTATGCACCGCGTTGTATTCCGGCATTTTGGTCTACCACGGAAATTGATATCCGATCCAAATCCCCGGTTTATGAGCGACTACTGACAAACCCTATTTAGGATTGTTGGCACCAAGCTTAATATTTCTCCGAGGTACCATCCCCATACGGATGGCCAAACCGAACGAGCGAATTAGACATGGGAGCAAGTCATACGTTGCTACGTGCACCCCTTGCACGACGACTGGGTTCAACGCCTTACCAACGTGGAGTTTGCGATAAACGGAGCGGTTTCTACGTCGACGACTATGTCTCCATTTAAGGCGACACTAGGATTCGAGCCGACATCTCCAACGACGGCTACATTTGACGACAACGAGCCCATCCGTAGTTTACTAGAGCAAGTGAAGATTTTGGTTGAGCTGCACATATTTGCGCACGACTGCGTCAAGGTAGCCCAAGCACACATGAAAGAATATGCAAATTGGCACCGGTTACTAGTACCTTTTACAGTTGGCGACAGAGTCAAGCTCAAGGCGGCAAATCTACAATTTGTACAAGAGCCATGTTCTAAACTACGCGAAAGCTACATTGGCCCGTTTCTCATTACGGAGGAGGTTTCCCCGGTTGCGTTTCGGCTTAAGCTACCCCCCGGAGTACGGATTCACGATGTTGTACACGCCAATCTACTAGGAAAATGGAAATTAGGCAAAGAACATGCCGACAGTGCGCAACCAATTCCAATTGTGCACGATGCGACGTGATTTGAGGTCGACCGACTACTCGATGTGGCTTTTAACTCCAACGGCACTGGACTTTTGCTCAAAGTTCGCTGAGTGGCACCTTTCAATGTACCTAGCGAGGACACTTGGGAGCCGGTGCGAGGAGTCGACCACTTAAACATATTTTTTGAATTTCTTCGAACGGATGTTTATCGAGACTTTTCTGCGACCCATGCTGACGACTTTATCGGATTTCGCAACCGCTGGCATGCAAGAGCCCCATGGCACGGCGAGCATCATAGGCTGAACGGGGAGGTCCAAACGCATAGGACCGGGCGAAAGGGGGAGTGGAGAAGAGGAAGCCAATCGGACGACACTGAGGGGAAACGCGAAGGCCAATCAACGGCCCGTTGATCGGCCATAATAGGACACGGGGAGCAACGTAGATGGCGAGAAGACGCATCAAGCCACCCCCCAGCCTCCCCACCACCAACATGGAGCATGTAGGGAGGAGGGGGAGCATGCGAGGGCGGCGTGAGCGCCCCCGATGGGAGTTGCGGGAGGGATCGGGCAGACGCCGGTAGATCGGAAGGATCGGATAGGATCGATTGTTATCCGACAGTAGTATTTCATCATATAAACATCTAATCTTTCGCGGATGGTTGCCTCTTTCGTCACATTAAGCAAATAATAAAGCATAAATATCATGGTATTAACAGTTTCTTACAAATAAAGCAATGGAATCCACCAGCAACAAAGGAGAATAAAGTGGATGTACGGCGAGAATTCTTGCAACGTCCATATGTTGCTCTTCATGATGCTTTGGGATATTGTATTGGCGATGCTTTTCGGGAGGGCAGTGTTGATGCTGTGGCATGCCTCGTTGTTGTTCCTCGGGGTTACGCCTATGGGTTTTTTCTCTTTTTCCCTTTTGATTGGTGGTTTCCTATACTTTTTCTTGTAAAAAATTTTGTAGTAGAATAAATGGGAAGCGGTTAGTACTAGCATCCCGTTACCCAGTGTTTATGTACAAGGCATATATAATACTTAGTGTTGTGCTAATTACGCTTCTCTATTTCCCCGTTAGTGGCGGTTGGCCGGCCATGTCGGTGCCTTAGGTGGCCGCCATCTCTATCTCTTCTTGCTCTAGTCGTCTCCACACCCGGCCCCTTTGTGGGGCCGGCACGACATACGTGTACCCATCTAACCATCTAAACCCAGTTCCAACAAAATATAGGCTCCGCACCAAGTTACACAAGGGAAGAGCGCGGCTTAAACGTATCCGGGGCCGCGCTAGTCCTACCCACTCCCACGCAAAAAATAATAGAATGTGTGCAAAGCGCTCGACGCCACGCTAGTACTTAATCGTCCAACCCACACCACGCTTCGCCTTGGAGATGGTTGTCCGTGATTGTCCCACTATATCCCACGTAAACATGTTAAGTGTGTGTAAAGCGGTAGGCGCCACGCTCGCCCCACCGAGCTTCAAGCCCCACCTGGCCTTCATCCTACATATGCTCTTGACCGGATGTGGTTTTTAAACTGACTTGCGAGAATTCGGCCCGCATGTACTTTAATTTGTAATGTTATTGTTATTTCCCGAGGCAACGCCGCAGCGCTCACATAACTTAACGAGGATCTAATCTTGCCCACGGCGAAGAGGGGGGGGTCAACACGAGCAACGCCCGTCTATGCTTGTGCTTATTACCTTCACCCTCTTGACAACCCTATTGGCTTTGCTCTTTCCTCGCCGGCCGTTCTCATGCGTCGGCTAATTCGTCCGCGGACAGTTCTCCCCGCAACAAGTCAGAATAGTATATTCCACAGTACATTCGGAACCGTTTCCTATCGGCAATGCACCAGTAGCGCCACGTTAATGTACTTATCTGTCGCGACACCTACCCGGCCTATGACACGGGCTACCAACACAACAACTACGACCAATATGGCACCTTCCTCGACACAAGCTAAGACGACGGCAAGTCCTCGGCTACCTTAAGGGGGAGTGTTTGCACTAGGACCGTGTCACCTAGTGCTTATGTACAAGGTAGCCTTAGTACTTATTAGTGTTATGCCTAGTGCGGTTCTCTATTCCATGATGTTAGTGGCGGTCGGCCGGCCCAACTGGTGCCTTCGCCGGCCGCCATCTCTCTCCTTTCACTTCTCTAGTCTCCACACTCGGTCCCCTACGTGTGACCATCTATTCCCAATTCCGATAAAATCAAAGAAGCAGAACTATAGAGTTCGTTGTGGGAACGATAATAAGTACATTAGTAAGTCTTTTTTCTAAACACCAAGCCCGATTTTTAGCGACACGGAGCTTCAACGGACTACGTAAGCATGTACGAGCGGCGCATATCTTAGGGTTTCATCTTGTCAATGGCAACATCCCACTCTATCTAGCGGCTACTTTGGTACAACAAAACGTGCTTGGCGACCCTACTCGTTGCCACACTGGAATATCAAGAGTACAAACTAAACTATAAGTGCCACGAACTTAATGGAAGACTGGGTGTTGGGGCAGGTGCACGTGCTTTTTTCTCTGCATTGCAATTGAAAGTTGTAGTTGTCGAGCGGTGGGGAGTTCTCCCGCTTTGCGACATGCGGCAGGTAGCGCGCACGACGCGTCCGTGAGAGAGGGATGTGCCTAATGTTTTTTGCTCTATGGCGAGCGTCGCCGGCGAAAGCCTATCGTTATACCGGCGGAGCGACGGAGGGGGCGCAATTGCTTCCATGCTGCCTAATCGCCCGCTTGTAGAGTTGTTGTTTGTATCTCATAAGCACGGTGGTGAGCAAATCTTCTATACGATATGCCATCAATCTGCCATGACCCGCACTTTGTATGTGATTCTTAGAAGAGAAGGTAGCGGAGTATACGTAAGTTGAAATTTCTCATGATGCAAATTCGTGCTTCGCTCTCACAGCCAATGCGGACTCATTTCGGCGGTGCTTGCTTGTTTCCGGATTGAATTTCCATCAAGTGCTCAGAAACTGTCGTTTAGTGAGCGTGCTGGACTTTCAAGAGGTATGTTATGGTGGACGTGTCAACCGTACTTCTCAGCTCCTTGTCAGTATGAATATATTCCGCAATATGAAGCACTAGTTTCATACGCAAGGGGCTGTGTTTGAAATGTGCTCCATTGTGTTGTGTGTGGATATCAATAATCAAGTCATGCCGAAACTAAACAACTCTGAATTTAGCTTGTGCAATATAGCTACGAGCACATAGCTTAAGCGCACGCGTTTCGCGCATCACCATGCATGGACACGAAACCGTTGAGATGCAGGAGTGAAAAGACGCTCATTAACAATAAATGGACATATTGAGTTCCTATCATCATGCCATGTATGTAGCAGTGGTCGACGTAACCACAACACACACATCTATGTGTATCGACCCCCCTCTCCCTCTCTCCTCTGGCCAACGCGCTTTGTCGCCATCTTTCTTCTAGGACCATTGCGGTAGCAGCTGCGCATAAGCCGCTGTGTTGCAGACAAGCGTGCGCTATCCGAAGCGACGATGTTCTACTACCCGGCACCGATATATGCAAATGCAGCTGGGCTAGTAAACCATCATGAGTTTTTTCACCTCGTCATGCAATAAATTGGCAATCATTGACTACTGGGGATGCGTGTGGTATATTGGTTGTGTGTGTGTGTGTGTGTGTGTGTGTGTGTGTGTGTGTGTGTGTGTGTGTGTGTGTGTTTGTGTGTGTGTGCGTGTATGTGCGTGTGTGTGTGTGTGTGTGTGTGTGTGTGTGTGTGTGTGTGTGTGTGTGTGTGAGAGAGAGAAAATATATCAAGTAGAGTTGAGTGTGCGCGCGTGCGCGTGTGTCTGTGCGTGCGTGCCAGTGTAAGTGTGTATAAAGGTCACTCTACTTATATGAACATGTCTTTATAGCGAGGGAGAAATACATAAGGGGCACAGATCTAGACACACGCAAACATACACGCAACACTATATTGGGTATGTTTGCTGTGCTTGTGTGAGTGAGAGTTTGTGCTCATATTATGTACGTATGCAAACGGACTTAGTATAATTGTGTGTGTCTATGAAAGCGCTTGTATATCTGTGTACCTTCCCCCTTCTTCATGTTTATCTCTCTCTCTTTTGTTCCCAACATATGTTCATGCACACATAGAGACATACAAACTCACAGACAAGTGTAAACACAAACAAATGTAAATCCCTGTAGTGGCACACACTGGGACGAGCACACACACACACACACACACACACACACACTCTCTCTCTCTCTCTCTCCCTCTCTCTCACACACACACACATACACACACACACACACACACACACACACACACACACACATGCGCACATATACATTTACATATATAACCGTTCCGTATACATGTCGTTTCATCTCTGATTTGAGGTTCTCAATGAATAAATCGAGAACGAAATAAACAAACCCGTGCTACTCGTTTTTATGCTTACTTTGCTCACAAGCGGCAGCCGGCTCAAGAAACAGTTATCGTCTCATCCAAAGCAAAGATATGACCTCTATCTATCTTTATATGCAATGAAATAGGAACAATGTAATGACATAGGTTTAGAAAAGTGGCGGGTCTGCTAAGATATGCTTGCTCGTTCAAAGAACGCCGCTCTTCCCTAATAAATAGCAGCCGGCCCCTCAGCCACACCGCCGGGAAGTACCACGACAACGCCGTTATGTTTTCGCGACCCCCCTTCAAATAATGCTATAGCCATCGACCACTTAGCTTAGTTAGTTATCACCCTCCGTCTCGAGTTTTTCCGACGCTTTGTCGCACTCTCTACAACAAGTTCCCAAAGTTTAGACGAAAGCCGCGAATTATCGAAAGCCGCCGCTTGGCAGCAACCAATAGAGCCAAGGCCGTCCTACATACTCAGCAACTTTAGACACCGAGCGCATGAAGCGTTCACATTTGCGGTTGCCTATAAAGCAAGCAAGCATTTTACACACATGTAGCACGTCCGACGTGAGCTTAGGTGATACTATTGGAGTCGGGAACGGATAGTTACACAGAGGTGGTGCCGGCCCCACAAGGGGGTCGGGTGTGGAGACAAGAGAAGTGAGAAAGAGAGAGATGGCGGCCAACGAAGGCGCCGGCAGGGCCGGCCGATCGCCACTAACGGGGAAATAGAGAACCGCTAATAGCATAACACTAAGAACTAGGATGAGAAATAGCTGCCTTGTACAAAAGCACTAAGCAACGGGATGCTAGTGCTAACAATAATACGTAAAACTAACTATTGTCCCGGGGACAAATCGTTCTCTCTGTATCTCGATGGCGTGTGTGCCCGCAATAGCTAAAGCCGTTATTGCACAACGGATGACGTGTTCCACGGACCAACGTGAGGATGATGTCTCTATCCGCAGCGCAAGCCTCCACAAACAAAAGATTTGTTTGCTATTCTCGGTTGTTGGCGACATTGTGGTTGTGGCGAAGCGAGCGGGGATTTCCCTGCAATCCCGACTCGCCAAGCCCCGACTCACACAGCATACCCTATCCGGGCATAGCCAAACGGTCATTTGGAGCCTTGGGAGAGCGAACAAACAGCGACAACAAACCGTTGAAAAAACGTCGGCCCAATGGAAGTAACAGTCGGCCTACACACCATAATGAATTGCGCATGGTGTTAAGATATGTGCGTGAATTAGTACAAATTTTCCTAAGCAAACCACCCTATACTCCTTGACAAAAGAATGAGATACTGATAGAAGATATACATATCAATCCGACTATACGGGCCCCATGCCTTGGTACTACTTTTATTTCATTGCTACTAGGCATGTGCTGCCTAAGCACTGGCGCGCCCGCTGCATGCCTTTGTAATTTTCCTTCTCGGGGAAGGTGCATTGCAACTATTCCTCGCTACCCTTAAAAAAGTAGAGCGGGGCGGCTCGCCGCTAGTCATCACGACCGCTAGTCAGCACGGCCCTCCGCCACCACATCCGAATGAGATGGCATGCACCTTCGTGCGGCCGTGGCATCCGTACAAGGCGCAACTTTCCACTAGTGGCGTCGTGTCAGCCCCGAAGGCCATATCGAGGGCGTTACTGTTGAGCGTGTAGTCGTAGGACACGTAGGGGCGCAGATGCAAGCGACGTTGCGCTTGCATCTATTCAAACGAAGCGACGTTGCGCCGTCCTAAAAGGTGAGCATAAAAGCGACATACCCGGCAGGTTTTGGCAAACAAAGCGCTCCAACTCCACGCTAAGCCTTTTATTTTTGTTGATGCTGGCCGTAGGAACATAGTTACGGTCGCTTAAGCTCGTCTTTCGGACAACGTGGACCCGAATGGCGGGGTGTCGCGCCCGATGACTGCGGTGTCGGGCTGTCGGCACACCGTAATACTCGACTAGTTGAGTCTAGCAGCCGGAAACCGATATCAAGTGCAACCATGATAAATATACGCATCCGCCCATCGAAACTGGAGTAGCTCTGAGGACTCGGTCTATCGCTAGATTTATCTTGTTTTCACATATCATTTTATCATATTATTGCCCGCAAACTCCCTGGATGAGCACATGTTCAACGCCAACGCGATGCAACACCAACGTGTGTCAACCTCATTCAAGCTCTCTGCCTCCCCAACGAACATTGTAGAGTATATGTTTAACACTTGTGCCTGTGATATGTTGAACAAAATTGCTTGAATAAAGGACTCCTTGCGTGACAATAAATGTAATGGTGAAACTTTTATCTCTTAAGCGCATGTTTTTTTTCCGCACACGATGCATCACTATTGCCGATGCATGGGTGGGAGCGGGAGAGGAAGGGGGGAGCAGTGCACGCCGGAGTTGTTCCATCATGACGGCAGACATTTCGAAATGGGTATTAAGAGAGGGTGCGTTAACCATGCTCTTTGAGGGACGCATTCAATACGGTTGCACACCAACGGTGATTAAGGACAAAAGTATGAAACTACAAAATCTCAACAAGTTGCCTAACCAACGGTAGATACCGGATCTTCCATGTTCCATGCAACCTTCCAATGAAGGAGGTGTGTGTGACATACGTTATTGATTTCTCAATCAACATCGCCACGGAAGGCGACTTTAAGTGTTGTAGAGTGAAAGGAAGAGGCACACGCACAACCATGAGAAAACCATGTCTATCACCGACGAGAATATTACGCGAGAGGCACACGACATATGCCAATAGAGACATGACGATGCCCAATCCATTTGTAAACGAGGTTTTGTTGTCTTCTCTAGTATTGTGTTTGTTAGAGGCTGCTCTGCTCAAACTCCAAAGGATAACATGCCGGGATGTGATTTGCCCTAATTCGCTTAATTTGACTTGATATCTTGCACCATCGACGTCATTAAGGTGTGAAATGCCACCAATGTATATGCGCTTTCAATGCTACCCGCAAGCTATTGTTCACAATGTTCATACTCACTCTTGCATGACGCTAGGCAGCTACGGCGACTATTCTGCTTGTCGATAGATTGTCGACGGCCGTAGTACCTAGGTAGCGCCCCTTATGTCGGCGATTCCCCGCGCATGCGCCTTTACCCAAAGGAGCTATCAAAGTGGGAGTGTAGTTTGGATGGAGGGCTATCCGTGCATATGAATTGGGGCGCTCGTTTGACCTGTGCGAGTGTACAAGACTTGGAAAAAATAACACGGCATGTTCAAATATCCCCGACCAAGATGCTCAGATTCAGATGTCCGCCACTTCTCCGGGCCTTGTTTGAGCTGCTCACAAATGTCAGAATAGTAAGATACCATTGTTGCGGGCAATATAACTGAAAAACAGTGAGTTTCGCGGACGTTATTTGGGTACCATAATAGTTGGTCGACAACGCATACCCTTTTTTAGTACCTTGGTACTACCAGATCGTAGTTGGGTATATGTGTTAAGACGAAGATGGAAAAACGCCGATTATACAAAATCGGCGTTGATTATGCAAACGCAATCCAATGTGTGTTTTCGATTTTGCATAATCGTCGTTGTGTATGCGTGAAATTATAATTGTTTAGTTTTTGGGGGTTTCAATGTGATGATGGGATGCCTTCTCTTGCCACGGCGCTCTTCACCCGCGCCATGGGCCGCAAGCGTCCCCGTGCGTCCTTGAGCGGCACGTGAGGCGCCGCTTGTCGCCTCCACGTGTTGTATTCTCGGCGTTGCCTGGGAGTTTCATTAGTTTAATCCGTTGGTTTGTGCACAATGTAGTGTTTCCTTTTGCCGTGCTGTGGATTCCGTGATCCTCTTGTCACTCCTTTTTGTTTCCCCTCCCTTTCTCCCTGTCCGTGCTCATGTTTTTCTTCTTGTAATAAATATACGTTTGTTTCAATGTGATGAGCTCTCGAGTGAGCCTCTCGAGCATGTTTCACGCCGCTTTCCGAGTTTCTGGTATTGGTATTGGTACATCACGCGCGGCGCGGTGCGGCGCGATGTTGGTGTTATTGCTACCAACAACCTTGGCCGTACCCGTCGCCATACCCGTTGACCGTATGACACTTTGCATGGTATAAAGTTGTGAGAAGGTGTAGTGGGAGGTGTAAATTCTGCAGACACAATCCCATTTTAGCACACACGGTGATCTTCAGAACACCAATTTTGAGCAATCGAAATTTTGTTGTGCATCCATAATGCGAAATCGGCGAACAGTTGTACAAAATCGGTGTTGCGGCTATGGTGTATTCATAATCGATCATCGATTTTAAGTGCTTTTCAACTACTACCAAGGAAGCAGCGCGTCAACACCGAACTTGCAAAATCGGTGTATATTCTTTCGCCGATTATGCAAAACTCGGTTATAAAAAAAATAAAATAATAATAATAATACATAATAATAATATTATAATACATAATACATAATACATAATATAGTAATACATAATAGTACATAATAATATTATAAAACATAATAATATCCGATAATACATAATCGTTGCCATTTATACGAAGCCCTGATTATTTTCGGATTTTGTATTGAAAATTTGAAATTAAACACTCCAATACCAGTAAAAAACCGGCTGGAGTCTCTGGGCCCCCCCTTATGCTACGCCTAGCTGGACTTAGAAGCGTGAGGTAGACCGTGAACCACTAACCCCAACCTCTCCAATGGCAGTAACGATACCGTCTAACTAAAACATACCCGTATCCAGGTATTTATTATTTTCTGATCTATACGTAATTTTTTTGGAATTTGCTAGAGAGATCCCGGGGATCCACATCCCCTTGCCAATTTTGGACATTTCTCGTCATATTACAATACCATGCCGTACGATAGGCGAGCAAATTAATTTAAAAAATCGAAGTGCCAAAATAATGCAGTGTGTAACACCATGTAACACCTGACTCAGCACTAACACCTGTCCTCTACAGAGCGGCCACACCGCGTGACGCGTAAGGAGGATTGTGACTAATTTGAAACACCAAGAACTTGGAAGAAAACCTTAGAAAAACAGCTATAACTTTTTGCAAAAACATTAAATTCAAATTCTGAATATATGACGAGAAAGCTACAGGTTTCAGGATGTTCGGAGAGCCTTTGACCGGCTTTATCCGCTTTAAAACGAGTAAGTCATGCCTCGGGAAAGATGGGCGATGCGTGTACAAAATCGTCATCCGACCCGCTCAGAATCTTTATGGCGCAGCAGCTAGGCGCCAAAAAGGGACCCCGACTGGCTCTAACCCACAGCTATCGCCGGTCTTATAGTAAAGAAGCCTGTTTGTGCGAGTGGTGAGGTGCATCGGTCATTGGGACGGGGTATCGGCGCGGCGATGGCGCGGCGTTTGGCGCCCTTTCGGCCAAGACGACCTATGCTCTCGGCCTCGACCCTGCGTGTCCCTAGTGTTCTCTCTATTCATGCTCGTCGCTGTCGTCCTTAGTACGAAGAGACATGAGAAAGGACGGAGTCCGGCGAGGAAGGTGCTGCCGGGAAAGGGGACGTTGCCGCGTGCCTACAAGCGGTGGAGCTCTCAAGACATGGACGAGGCGCTACATGAACTGGCGGGGCAGTATGCTTTGAATACCGCGGCATCCAAGAGCATGTCTGAGTGCAAGAGTGTGCAACATGTTGCTAAGGAGTGGGGGGTGCCTCATGTGACACTAGCGAGATACTTTGCACAGCCCGGCTACTTTGAGACATGTAAACGTGCTGGTGTAGTCCCTGTGCTAAGCCGTGATGACGAGAAGAGCATTGAAAAACTATCTTGCAGCATGCATAGGAGAGAAAGTGCCTAAACCATGCACTGACGAGACAAGGAGTGGGAAATATACTACTTACATGGCTATGCATACCTTGGTTTATCTATGCGCTAGTGGTTATCTATGCACACATGTCAAGTGATTAATTATGTAGGTGATCAAGAGGGTGTCTTGAATTGAGGACTACCATGTGGCTCAAACATGGTTGAAGAACAACCAACCAACCTACTCTTGGTACCGCTCCTTCTTGAACACACAAGGGAAACAGCAGCAACTTTCTGGTGCTGTGCTGTGCTGTGTTTCTGTGTGTGTGTGTGAGTGTGTGTGTGTGTGTGTGTGTGTGTGCATGCGCGTGCGTGTGTGTGTGTGTGTGTGTGTGAGTGTGTGTGTGTGTTTGTATGTGCGTGTGTGTGTATGTGTGTGTGTGTGTGAGAGTGTGTGTGTATGTGCGTGCGTGTGTGTGTGTGTGTGTGTGTGTGTGTGTGTGTGTGTGTGTGTGTGTGTGTGTGTGTATTTGTTTGTGTGTGTGCATTTGCATTTCCTGGTGAGTATGTGTCTGTGGGTGTATGCTGGTAGGTGTGTGTGTGTGTGTGTGTGTGCTTGGTTGGTTATGTATGTGTGTGTTTGCTGGTATGTGTACGCGTTAACTTGTGTATGTGTGTGTTCACTTGTGTGCATTTGTATTTTCTGGTGTGTGATGTGTTGATGTGCTTGCTGGTGCATGTGTGTGTGTGTGTGTGTGTGTGTGTGTGTGTGTGTGTGTGTGTGTGTGTGTGTGTGTGCCTGGGTGTGTGAGCGTGTGCGTGTGTGTTTCTGGTGTTTTTGCTAGTGCGAGTGTGTGTGCATTTGCTCGTGTGTGTGCATTTGCATTTCCTGGTGAGTATGTGTCTGTGCGTGTATGCTGGTAGGTGTGTGTGTGCGTGTGTGTGTGTGTGTGTGTGTGTGTGTGTGTGTGTGTGTGTGTGTGTGTGTGTGTGTGTGCGCGCGCGCGCGCGCGTGTGTGTGTGTGTGTGTGTGTGTGTGTGTGTGTGTGTGTGTGTGTGTGTGTGTGTGTGTGTGTGTGTGTGTGTGTGTGTGTGTGTGTGTGTCTGTGTATGTGCGAGACAAAGAGAGAGGAAAGGGCGGATATGTCGGTATGGGTGGGCGGGGACCACTCACCGGTCTAACAAAGCCAGCTTCGGACAAGAGCTCTAGCAGCTTCCGCTTCAGGCTCACAAGCCACAAGCCTTGGGCCTGTCATGGCACTCTTCCCGGCAGATGTCAAGCGTGGTGGCAACGGAGAGGTCAAGAAGGTCCGGAAAGTCGGCCCCATTCCACTGCGTCGACATAGAGGAGGCGTCGTTACCGGCCACCGCTGAAGTTTGTACCGGAGCATACTCATTTGGGGGGGGGGGGGGGGGGGGGCGGACGAGTCGGTGGGGGGGTCGGAAGAACCGGTGGGGGGGGTCGGAAGAACCGGTGGGGGGGGGGGGGGGGGGGGGACGAGCCGGCGGGGCCATCAACAACACCATGACCGACAAGGGCGGTAGACGGCAGTTCACTAATTTGTTGCTTCGCTATCTCTGCAAATCCGTGATGGGCACACGCAAGACGCCCACCTACGCAACGTCGCGAGGCGACTGGGCGCGCGCATCCGCTGTGTTGACTCCTACTACAGAGGCGATGGGCCGTGCGCTGACTAGAACCGGCCGGGCCAGCGGTCGCTCCTGTATCGCATGCATGTACGAGTACGTCGGATGTGCAAGGGCGTACGCGCCGTACATGGGGGATCTCCATCCCGGGGATGTAGATCCCCGGGATCGATATAGATATTTCCTTTTTTTTTGGATACAGTATGAAATTAAAAATGTCGCTAGTCTCCACGATACGCGGCCTGCTCCAGCCGCGGCGGGGTCGCTGATCAGCAAGGCTGGTCAGCATGAGCTGGTCGAGTCGAACCTGCCCGACCTCGGCTCATGTGCGACTTCGGTCGTGCCGGAGGTAGGGGGAAAGGCAAGTGGAAAACCCCCCTCGCTCAGGTCGTCGTCGGACTCGTCTCGATCCGTCCTCGACCCCGTCCGAGATATCGGAGATAGTAGTCGCTCTGCTCGGCGCGACTCTCCACCTAGTCTAGCCTTCTCCCCCCCCGCGGGGGCAGGGAGGAGGAAATAGCCAGGCTGCAGACGGTGTCCGGGTGGCTCTCATGCCTCCGAGCCAGATGTCTCCTGTCCCCTGTCCGTTTGCCGTCTGTTTCCACCACCCATATGATCGCGCTGTGCTGGCCGCACTTGCCTCCCCCGGTGATTTACGTTGTTATGGGGCCGCCTATACGAGCAGTGTGCCGTTGCGATAACCCGGGGCACACCGCCTGAGGCAGCCTGTCGATAACCGGGTACCGACTAGGGGAGGGGGAACGGATAATGCCCAGGGATCGGCTATCCTCAAAAGATGGTGGGTACGGGTATATTTAACCGAAAACCCCCCGTACCGGGTTTTTCCGGCGGCGGATGATCCTCCCGACCTCCGTCGCCAAACCGTGCCGCTCCTCCGGCTGCGACCCGCCTCCGTCATGCGTATCTTCGGGCCTCTCCCCCAAGGGAGACCAAAAGGTTTCGCAGGGCTGGCGGCTGCTAGCGAGCGCCGTGCCCTAGCGCTGCTTCCCAGTTGTCCGCCGCCAGCTCCAACACCCTCGTCCCACCGCTAATCCGTCCGTACCCTTCTTTGCCAAAAAACATTCCGCAGTCCTTATACCCGTCAGGGCGGGAGAGTATCTGTGAGTATTTAGTCGCTGAAAGAACAAATCGGACAGGCCGAGCGGGAGATCCTTGTGTTGGTGTACGGATATTATGTGTTTCCAAAACCCTCCGTACCGGGCTTCCCGACATCTGTTGATCCCGCGGATCGCAGCTGTCGGTACCTCGTTCAGCCCCCTACCGTGCCAAGCCTGGCACGGCTACAGGGTTACCAGCGCCCACCGCGTGGAGGTAGAGGTAGGTGCCGACGGGCATGCGAACGCACCCCCCTCCGGGGCCGCCGCCGCTGCGCCGCCGGCGGGCGCCCGGATTTTGTAAGAATTTGGCATTTATGACGCCGATTATGCATAATCGAAAATAAATGTTCGATTATATACATGCCCGTTGTCAACCTTACACCGCATATGCATAATCGGCGACGATTATGCACAATTATTGGTCAGATTGATTTGAATCTAGAGGTTTGCATATCCAATATCATGTGTACGGGACAGTAACTCTAGCGGTTACTGTTACCGTTAATATCGGCGCGTCTCACCTACAGGGCAACCACCTTGCCCGAGCAGCGAGACGCAGCCAACGACCAACGACTTCCCCAACGGTCAGCTCTAGCTAGCCCGTGCCCTATAAGCCGTAGCTAGCCACGAGCCTAGGCACTCTCTGCTTTCGCGCTCAGCCAATCTAGGCTTCGCGCGAATGCAGTCTCGACTCTAGTAGTCGAGCAGGGTGTCAGTTTTACCTTTTCGTCCCATGCGCACTCGAGCGTCACGCGACACTTCCCCTCGTTCAGCTACGCAGTTCCCCACTATGCAGCCTGAGCAGTCTACTTCCGCCGCAGCGGCCGACCCTCACGCTCCCACACTCGAACAACGCACAGCCGAACAGATTCGTACGGCAGTTTTGGCATCGGAACAACGCATTACTGAGCAGTTTTTGGCGGCTAACGCTGCCTTGCTCGCTCAGCTTCGACAGCCGACAGCTCCACCTGCTACTACGGATCAACAGCAGTCCATTCCCACCGACGCGACCACAGCGACGGAGGGTGGTAAGGAGGCCCCTGTGCCACCTATCGACCTGCTTGACGACGAACCCGACCCCTCTGTGGCCGAATTCGTCGACTTCACCTTCTACGGCGAAGTCATCCCGGCCGGCCTCGAACGTCCCCCTCGCGACGTCGACGAGCCACGTCTGTGGACACTCACGGACGACACCGCCCGCTCACTAAGCGACAAACGCACCCAGGCAGCCTACGACGAGTACCTACACATCGGGTGCTATGCCTTCTTCGACAGTTGCGCCAACGCGGCAATTGGCGAGGCTCTGGACACGCTGTCGCACGGCGCACCTCTACCGCCAGAGCAGGCGGCAGCGATTACCCTCATCCGAGCGGGTCATCGCACCCACATGGCGACGGAGGAGGCCGCCCGTACTAGATTGGGCTTCCTCCGCCTCACCAAGGGCGGACAAACGAGCACAGATGCAGACCGCGTCTTTGCCGAACTGGCCCACGAGCGTTTCTGCCGACCGCGCCCTGCCGCGGTCTCCGGCACATTGGACGCGCTTCGCCAAGCGTTCGTCGACCGCACGCTGGAAGTCAGCCTACACGCCGCCAGCAAGGCCGCCGCCGGGGCTGCCTTCGCAAAAGTCACACCGGACAAGCCTCCCGGCCCCGATGCGCGAGCCCGCAAAGCCGCCGCCGACAAACGCAAGGCCGCCGCAGCAGCAGCAGCCGCAGCACGCGCCACCACACCAGCCGACTCGGCTAAAACCTCGAACAAGAAATGACGGTGTGGCCCGCCGCTCCGATTCCTGCTCCCCGACGTCTTCCTTCATGCGCCACCGCGTGCGTCGAAGATGGCGGGAGTGGGAGCGCATCGGAGCGAGCGGCCAAGTCCTAAACTGGATCCGCCATGGCGTTCGCGTAAAGTTCAAGCAAGGTCTACGTCCCAAGCCCTTCAACCACGGCATCTCTATGCTCGACGCAACGCCGGCCCAACTCGAGTTTCTCAACTCGGAACTCCCCCGCTTCGAGGCTTGCGGAGCTTGGGAGCGGGCGGACAACCCTCGCTACGTTTCCCGGATGTTTTTAGTCCCAAAACCCGGGTGCAACCAATGGCGTTTGATTATCGACCTTCGAGAACTCAACCGTTATTGCTCGACCTTCACCATGACGTGCGAGACGCTCAAGCACTTACGTCACCTCTCGCGGCCGGGCGACTACTTCGTCTCCCTCGACCTTGCCGACGGGTACTACACCCTTGGCATCCGGGAGGAAGACCGCGACTTCTTCACGGTCAACTACCGCGGCACGCTATGGCGCCTAGCATGCCTCCCAATGGGCTGGTCGGGGTCGGCTTACTACTTTTGCAAGCTAACCCAAGTGTTCACGAACCACCTTCGTCGCCCCCCGCAACCGGTTCCACCGGCTACTTCCCCTCACAATTGTCGCCCCACCAAGCGCTTCCTCCGAAACGCGCGGTGGCGGGGAATTCGACTCCTACCCTACATGGACGACTTCCTTTTCCTCGCCGACTCCTACAAGGACGCCCTCCTACTGCGACAGCGCGTTCAAGCCCTACTCGACAGCCTCGGCCTCGAACGCAACCCCAAGAAGGGCGTTTGGACACCTACCCAAGTGGGCGACCATTTAGGCTTAACGGTGGACCTCCATCACGGCATGTTTCGCGCCCCCCCCGCGAAGCTCCAACAGCTCGCACAACATGCCTCATCCCTCCTCGGCCGAGCTGCGTCAAACGCCCGGTGGCTACCTACTCGCCAACTTGCGGCTTTCGCCGGAAAGGCGCAGTTTCTCTACCTTGCCATCGCCCCCGCACGCTTCTTTTTGCGCGAGCTCCACAACGTGTTATCCACACGGGTTGGGTGGGGCGGACGCGTCCGCCTCACCCACCAACTTCGCCGAGACCTCGAGTGGTGGCGCACGGTCCCCACCCAACACAACGGGCGGTCCATCTACAAGCCTATCGAGACCGCCTACCTCCACGCCGACTCGAGCGACTACGGGTGGGGAGCCGTTCTCAACGAAGACTCGAACTATCAAGCCCGGGGCTTTTGGAGCGCTACCGACCGCCAACAACACATTACGTGGAAGGAACTACGTGCGGTGCGACACGCGGTGGAATCTTTTCTACCCCAACTCAAAGGCCGACAGGTCCTCCTACACGAAGACAACACGGCAGTCGTCGCCGCCCTCACCAAGCTAACCTCTCGCTCGCCCGCCATGATGGCCGAACTCCGTCGCCTATGGTACCTCCTCGACAGCAACGACATCAACATCCGTCCGCGCTACATCCGCTCGGCGGCCAACATATGGGCCGACGCCCTAAGCCGGGAGTTGGACCACGAAGACTGGCAGCTCAACCCTCGTGTTTTCGCCTACCTTCAACGCCGGTGGGGGCCTCACACTATCGACCGTTTCGCCTCGATGCTCAACACGCAGCTACCACGCTTCAATGCCCGCTGGCGCGACCCCCTGTGCGAAGACATCGACTGCCTGCACCTCCCCGACGCGGCGTGGAAGTGCGAAAACAACTACTGCAACCCCCCTTGGTCTGCCCTGCCGACGCTAGCGGCAAAACTCGAACAAGCTCAAGCGGCGGCAACCGTTGTCGCCCCCTACTGGCGGAACAAGACGTGGTACCACGCGTTCGCACGCTTGGCCACCGAGACCGTGCACTTCCCGGCGTCCCGCGACCTGTTCTTTCCAGGCAGGCTAGGCAAGCACGAAGGGGTCGGGCCACCCGCGTGGAGCATCGTGGCCTTTCGACTCACACCCCCTCTTGGCTCTACACTCGACGCGGTGCGATTGGCCGAGCGATACGCCCGGACCGATTAACAGCGCCGGTACAGCACGTTACCCCTCTGCGTACAGGACCGCCGCGCTACGGCTTACGCCGCGAAGCAGCACAGTCGCCCTGGTCCACCGATTTAGCCCAAACTTTCCAAGACCTTCTAGGATCAGACAGACTCGGGGTTACGGCGGTTGCCCTACTCAGCAACTCGCTAGCGCCCTCGACGTACACGAGCTACCAAAGCGCAATCAGACACTTTTTTATTTTTTGTGCAGACGAAAACATCGCCCCGCTACAGGCCACACCCGCCACAATGGTCCGTTACACGGCCTGGCTGGCCCTACGCGGAACGGTCGCTGCTAGCTCGCTGCAACCTTACTTCTCCGCCATAAACAAGTTCTTCCGTGACCACCGGCGCCAACCTGTCGCCGTGGGCGAACTTTTGGCGGACGCCCGCCGTGGCCTCGAAATGCTACAGCACCGCCTAGTGCCTACCACCGCTCGCCTCCCGCTACCCGCACAAGTCGCCCTGGACATCCTGCACTACGCCAACACCCTTCACAGGACTTTCGCGTGGACCCCGGCTGCCTTACCCCAGATGCAACGCTTCAGGGCCTGTTTAGCTGTGTGCGTCAATTACACGTTTTTCTGCCGCGCCGAAACCGGCGCACGCTGCCAGACCGGCGACCTTGTGGTCGACGAGCCTTCGCAGCAAGTTTGCCTCTACGTGCGAAAGTCTAAGGGGGACCAGCGACGCGACGCCAGCGATAAACTGGTCATCGCGGTACCTGTAGCCGCTAACCCCGTCCTGGCGAACCTGATCACCTACTACACGGAACAACGCGCCATATTCTGCACCAAATTCTACAGCACGCCACCCCCGCTCGCCTTCTGGAGTTTCTCACCTTCAGAACCCTCCGCAGATTGGGGTGCCGCATCCACCATCTCCACCTGGCTCTCCCTCGCCCTCCTTGCAGTCAACTCGTCAGCGCCCGCCGGCTTTAAATGGACGTCGCACAGCCTACGGAAAGGCGCGGCGTCCGCTGCTAGCTGCATCGGCGCGCCCCTCCCCGTAATCAAATTTATGGGTGGCTGGGCCAAGAACAGCTCTGTGACTGAAGGAAAATATATTGACCCAACCATGACCCCAACACCTGCTGCTTGGCGGTTCTTCGGCTGGCTCACTCCGTCCCCCCCGCAACACTAATTCTGGCTGTGCAAGCCTTTGGCTTTAGGTTACTGGCAAAACGTGCCCTAGGGTAAATGGTCAGATTGATTTGAATCTAGAGGTTTGCATATCCAATATCATGTGTACGGGACAGTAACTCTAGCGGTTACTGTTACCGTTAATATCGGCGCGTCTCACCTACAGGGCAACCACCTTGCCCGAGCAGCGAGACGCAGCCAACGACCAACGACTTCCCCAACGGTCAGCTCTAGCTAGCCCGTGCCCTATAAGCCGTAGCTAGCCACGAGCCTAGGCACTCTCTGCTTTCGCGCTCAGCCAATCTAGGCTTCGCGCGAACCCACCCACCCATCCCTATAATCCTGCGCTGATCGACCCCCAGACCCTGTCTGTGGTTGTCTTTTGGCCAAATTGTAAGCAAACTGACATCTTTGGCAAAACGTGCCCTAGGGTAAATGGCGTTTTTTCATCTGCACATCTCAACATGTACTTTATTGGTGAAATCTACAAATAACCCTATTCTTCAAATCGACAGCCCTAAGCAGGATCCGTCGATGCTGGCACTGAAAGATATCGCGTTTGGTGAAAATTGACCGACGGCAAAGACTGCCGCTACTGTCGTCGTTCGAGCCACAGATGCCGACGGCACGACCCCCCGAGCCACAAGGTAGGGAGATACCCAGCCCAGGCGCCATCAACAAGCGCAGACATCGTCACTGAGGCTCTTGGAGTAAAGTATCGGAGTGCACTAGCTTCACGCAGCGCTAGTAGGACGAGGTACAAATTACGCGCACGTTGACCGAAAAGTCGCTCATTCCGTCAACTCGCCGTTGCCGCCCTGGACTTCGAGTGATTGTGACAGCGACTGACGGCACAAGGCATGCGGACGCAGGCAAGGAATACCATAGGGGCATCATGGCCTCCACGTGGCGGGACTTTCTCCTTGCTTTGACTGCGCTGGGGATGCTAAGCTTCTTGACTGCCGAGACTCGCGAGGAGTGCGACTACGGGCGCGAGCCGGGTTACTGGGTGAACGACAAGTTCACGCTGTTTAACCCCGCCTGCAACCTTCAACCTATCTTAGACAAGGCAAGACGCCCAGCTAACTAGAAATAATTTCCTCATTAAACCCCTTACCACTGAAATCCACAGATGCTGCCAGGTGTCATCCTCTTTCTCTGAGCAGCGCTTTCTCGCTCCCTCTTTCTCGCGCAGGTGTTGTCCTTAGAGCGACGGGGCTCCGACTTGGGTGACCTGCAGCAGGCCAAGGTCCTCACCATAGGTGACTCACTGGACAGAAAGCTAGTGAGCTCTCTAACGGAAGAGCTGGGGCGAGAGATGGACTACTATACACCTTTCAAATATAAGATGTTGAGCAGTGGGCGCATGAAGCCGGAACAGACTGGGAAGGTGCGGCATAGGCAGCTATCAGCGCATTCAATAGGGCCTAGAATCACTCATGCTTCCCTGTCCAAGCTGTGTATGAGTGGATCATGCCTCGTCAGTAGTAAAAATGGGGTGACGTTGGGCCTATTGCATGACAGTCGGCGCGGGTCACAGTGGGGCCCATTGAGTTTGCAAACTTTTTCATTTTTGGAGCGGGTGACTACAAAGAATACCACAGCCTTTTCTATGAGGTCAGCCCCCCCCCCCCCCCCCCCCCCCCCCCCACACACACACCTCATCGCACGCACGCATGCACACAGACAGACACGCACACACACACACACACACACACACACACACATGCCCAGCCGTTTTTGCTCCCACCGCATATTCTCTTAGATGGATGCCATTTTGTAGGCGGCCGCCATCCCGGAGCTGCATAACACCACGAGTGAACGCATCTGCAAGGATGCGCCCAAGTTTACGAAGCCCTTCATGCCAGAAGGGCCCGACATGTTGATCCTGGCGAGCAACTTCTGGGATGTGGCTCGGTGGTGGGAGCAAGGCAATGCCAAGTACAGTCCCTCGAATGTTCTGACACGTCTGTGGCGTTGGCTATGGCCAGGACGGCTGGCTTCATGGATGGTCGGCATGTTCGGCTCTAATGCAAGTGGGCTGTGTTTGTGTGTGTATGTGTGTGTGTGTTGATGGGGTGTGGCAGAACGGGGATGCTGAGGGAGCTGGCGGATCAGTTTATGAAGGACTTCATGGCGAGTATGGACCGCGCAAAGAAATGCTTCCCGCATGCACAGCTTTACTGCGTTAGGACGCACCCCGTGTTGGCCACAGATGAGCGCAACCCTCAGTATGCATCCAAGAGGCCACACGTGGTGGCTGCAGTGAACAGCGCCGTCCGGGAGGTGAGCACTGTGCTGGCTGAGTGTAGTAGGAGCTTGGGGGGGAAGGGGGCAAGAACGAAAGCTGTCATGGGTGTGGATGGTGTAATGTGTGTCGTGTTGTTATTTAAGTGTTGAGTGGTGGTGCGCAGGCGGCCGCGGAGAAGGGGTGGTGCCTCATCGATTTGGACCTCCTGACATCTGGGAAGACGAATGAACAGCAATGGATGCCGGATGGCCTCCACCCTAGTAACTTTGTTATGCGCGAGTACGGCAACCTTGCACTCAACACGTTATACCAGGCGACCAAATGGAAAGTTCCCCGAGCCACTGGGCCCAACTGATCACCCTTGCAACTGAGAGGGGGGGGGGGGGGGGGGGGGGGGGGTCGTGAACACGCACATTGTAAGTAACGTCTACTTGTCTCGTGAAGCTCTGAAAGCCATGCATTTGGAATGCGAGTATCTGCATCTGGGCAATCTTGTATTGCAGCCTATAGATAGTGACCGAAGATAGCGGTTGTGGTCACTATTGGTCTATCTCTCTATGCTTGTCAACAATTTGGCAGAGAGACTATCTTGCGCGTTGGGGTGAAACATGGGCTAAAACGGGAGAAGAGGGCGCAGGAGTGTTTGGAAGGCTACAACGGTGACGAGGCCGCAGGAGAGGTACTGAGCTATCATGGCGCACATAAATCCATGGATACGCTTGCTGGGGTCGACCTTGTAGTCATTCGCGAAGCGGACGGAGCCGTACATGTAAAGCGTGGCAATGCACGCCGCCAGTGGGCCAAACACTGCGCCTTGCAACAGAAGGCCCGAAACAAACAGCGGCATCCCCTCGTCCATATTCCCGCACGCCCGCTGCGCCCTGTTAAACCGCCCCACGGCGCCAGTGGTGGTCATCATCACGTATGGCGAACCGGCCAGGGGCCCCGACTCAGCCATTATCTGGTACACGTGCTGGTCGGGGCGGTCGACTCGCGCGGGGGCACGAGCTCCGTTGGCGTTGATGGAAGCGTAGGCTTTCGCCAGGAAGACGACGAACCAGGTGAGATACAGGTAGCCCAGCTGATGCTGCCGGATGAAATCGAGCTTGACGGAGTATGTGGTTGCCTGACCGGGGAAGAGAAACGCGGTGCCCCAGTATAAGGCAGATGCGAGAAGCGGCCCCCAGAAGCCGGCGAGTGCGCCTATCATTTTGAAGTAAAACAGCCTCGCCTCCGCCTCCGGCTTGGCCTTGTCCTCGGACATCAGTCCATTGGCATCTCGACCCAGAAACTGCGCCGCCTTATCGTTCGTATTTTTGCCAACGGTGGACATACTAGACGATGCTGGATGATGGCCGTCGATTTTTTGCTGTGCGTCGGTTTGTGGTGCAGTCTCGACGCAGGAGAGAATTGGAGGGGCTCAGGGACGAGTGATGAATTTTGCGCCGCTATGCAAAACCTGGGGTTTGTCTAACTGCAGGGCGCGCCCTAGCGTGCGCGGGGGTGCGGAGAGCGGAGTTCCCCTCTAGGGACGCATCGGAGGAAGGTTTTCTTACAAAAAAGTAATTGAATGCACCGGGAGAGGTGTGGCGGTTAGCCTTCTAAAGCTAACTGCTAGCACAAATCTGTTCTGTCCTGTTCTGTTCAGGTGCTTGATGTCAGAGTGGTGGAGTAGATGGGAGATGATGAGAGGATGTCTCACTGCTTGTACTTTAGCAGTAGATGTTGTAAGTGAACAAAGGAATTGTTGAATGGTCCTGTCACCTCCCTCTACTCCACTAGGCTTAAATAGCTTTCCGCCCAGATAGCTTACGCATGCTCACACTCGCTTACGTGTCAGACGTTAGGGCTTTCCAACCGTCGTCAATAGTCTAGCGACGCGGCTCGACTAGCATGGAGAATCACGACGCGGCTCATTCTGCATCGGAAACTTCACTTAGGCGCGTCATCTAGCTAGTTAGATTAACTGTGCGTACATGTACGTACCGAGAGGTATTGGTCGTACAATACGCACCATATCCCTTGCTAATATTGCAGTAGCGACGTACCCACGTTGTACGTCCGTCCGATGGAAAAGCACGAATTGGAATTAGTAACGAGTACATGTACAATGTCCTGCAATGTACTATTGCAAGAATTTACTCGTCACACTCGTACCCTCTCCCTCTTGACAGATCTTTGAGGCCGCCGCGAGGCTGACCTCCGTGGTCTAAGCTCCTTTACTGAAGCATTTACTGGGACTCAGGAATGCGCGCTGGGTGAGCGTGCATGAAGTCGATGTACACCTGAGTCTTGGCAAACTTGTGCCATTGGTGCGTCTCCAAGAAATCTTGTAACACAGTTGTTCGGTGTACTTCGTTCAACCGGTGCCAAACAGGTGGAATGTCGTCGTCACTGAAGTGCATCATGAAGAGCAAATATTTACCTCGACGTCCATGTAAAGACTTGATGCACAGAGAAGAAATGTGTGAGATGTCGAACTCCTCGTCGTCTCCTTCATGAACAGTCACCGGGACCGCTGGGCGTAGTGGAGCGGTAGAGCATGGTCGTAAATTGATCACATGGAACACATGATGTAAGCGTACTGTCGCTAGAAGTTTCAATCTGTAATTGTGTTTCCCAATTTTCTCCTCCAATGTAAAGGGTCCAAGCTGCATGTCTCTGAGTTTCCTGTTAGGCTGTCCGCGTAGAAAAAGGTTTGTTGTAACGACTGACTTCTTGTCTCCTCTGACGAAGTATGGCGCCGTAGACGGTTCTTTGCGTGCCTACATATGGTCCTTGTGTAGCTGTAACACAGAGCGTACCAGGGTATGTACTTCTTGTAACACTCGTAACCGCTCTTTTGCGTCTTGCGAAACCGGAATTGACGGTCGCATGTTAAACAACAGGTATGGAGGCTCCTCATGAGAGAATCCAAAATTAGCCTCGAACGGGGTGTGTTCGAGATCCAATTCCGAGTGCACGAGAGGCGTTGTACGCAAATTCTACTTCCTGTAGCAAAGTTGACCAATCAGAGCCGTCATAACAGCAAAAGCAACGAAGAAACTGCTGAAATTTGTTGTTCACTCGCTCCGTCAGTCCGTCTGTCTCTGGGTGTCGATTGGAAGACATGTTCATTCGCGTTCCAAGGCGTCGCCAAAGTGTCTGCCAGAAGCCACTGACGAAGTTCTGGTCGCGGTCACTGATCAACACACTGGGTAGTCCATGTAATCGGTAGACTCCCTATAAAAACAAAGTTGCAATTTCACCCATTAACTGTCTCTGTACACGGCAGAAAATGGGCCATTCGAGGTAGATGGTCTACTACAATCAGCACATTGTTAAAGCCATTGCTCTCAAGCAAGTGTGTCAAGTAGTCAAGACCACCTGTGTGCCACGGTATGGGTGGAACATGCAATGGGTAAAGAGTCGCAGACATCTGCGGTTGAATCTTTGCTCGTCGACGACATACGACGAAGCGCTCACAAAAATCTTTCACATCTTGGCGAATTCGTTTCCACCATAATCTGTCGAGCGCTTTAGCGAGAGTGCTAGCAACTCCGTTGTGACCAGCTCACGAACTTTCGTGCAGCTTTGTGATCAATCTCAGTCGGAGCTCAAAGTTATGCGGAATACAGAGGCGATCGAGGCGCCAAAAATATCCAACTATGGCTTCTATCCGGCTGTCTTTCGTCCACTCACCCTCGTCCCCATAAAACGAGTCTTGGGAGTGCTCCTCGCGAATGAGATTAGCGAACTCATGGCTCAACTGAAACGCGTTAACTATCAGTAAGTTTATCTGTGCGGCTTCAAAGAGCAGCTAGGACTTCCGTCGTAATTCTCGATCTGACGGAACCTCGCCATCCCAAAATATTGGAACTGTGGCCCGAGGTACGAAGTATGGACGCCGACTTAACGGGTCAGCTTCATTCAGAGCTCTATTGCGATATGCAAGTGTCATCGAGCCCACAAACGGTTGCAAATCCCGCAGGTATCTTGCTTGCCGCTTGTTCAGCCTGTTGTTCGGTTGCTTGAGCAAATTCGCAGTGTGTCGTGGTATGTTACGACAAGGAACTTCGAGCATCGTTCAAGATAGCACCTCCAATGCTTGACAGCTTCGCATACGGCCAAAGCTTCTAAGTCGTACGCAGAGTAAGTGTTACCACGCTCAGCTGGATTTAGCTTACGCGCCCAGTAAGAGATTGGTTGAAGACCTCCTCCTTGGTCTTGCAGCATGACTGCTGCAATCCCCAGTGTTGAAGCATCTGTAGCTACGTACGATGGGTGTACCGACTTATCATCAACACCCTTCGTGCTCCTTTCAGCCGACATAGCTAGGTGCTGAAGTCCTAAACAATGAGCGGTGGATGGGTGGACCTCTCGCGGCAGGGGATTTGCGCAGAGCTTACGCTGTACATTGTCTATCTCACGGCGCAGTGCACTGAGGCGATGGAGGATTGCGCTCGCCATTGAGCGGGGAGCGATTACAGTACATTAGCAATATGATGATATGGGCCCTTCATCATTTTTGTTGATATAATTTCTTATAACAAAAAGAAATGAAAACCATTAAGCAAAAAGGAAATAGGAAAACCCAAGCAGGCCTAAGCCCGAGGAACAAGAAGGCATGCCACAACATCAGCACTGCCTCTCCATCTCTTTACTCTCTTTTCGGTTTGTCGTGTTGAATGCGCGCGTTGCCACAAGCATACGAAAGAGCCCCCCCCCCCTCCCCTCCCCCCGGGCTACGCTTTTCGCCAAGGTCCCACAATGGGGTTGCACATAGCGCTCGTGTCTGCCAGCACCTTGGCATATCATGTAAGTATAAGGAAATAATATAAGCCCTATATAAGGAAATAAATATAGATCCTTAGCGCGCGGCATATCTTCCTCTGCTTTTGTCAGCCCGTTTTTTTTTCCTTTTTTTTTTTTTTTCATGCGCCCCCGGGATATGGGACCGGCAGGGAACCCGCACCGGCACCCTCTACAGGCGGCGTTTTGCAAGCATGACTGAGAGCAGAAGTTCGAAACAAACCTCAACTCATCATGGATCATGCTCCCGGGTAGACGACGCTCGTGTGCGTGCATTACGTGCTATCGTACGAGAACCATGCCGTACTGCGCTGACCCCACACGAGGCTAGTGTTGGAGTTTCACCAACTAAAACCTTCCAGTGACATGCAAACAAACATGAATGCATTCCCGGCACTGACCAAGAAAGGTTTCCCCTACCCGTCCGGGAATTATCCATTCGAGTAATGCGAAAAGGACCAAGGCCCATCTCACGGAGCAAAACATTTCGGGAGTTAGATACATGAACTACAAAGAAAGCAATATGAGGGAGGGCTTGGCGCCATAACTGGAAAAACCTCCCATTTCATGTAAAATGGATGGCGCCATGAAGGGAAGGGGGAACACCGCCTAAAAGTAAGGCATTTATATCTTCGGGGGATGTAGCAAACTAACGCACAAAACCATTAAACTATGGGCTAGCGCCCCAAAATTACGACGGTGGTATTCCCAACGTGGGCATTCAAGCAAAATATGTTCTATAGATTCAATAGCACCCCCGCCACATGCATGACAATGATGGAAAAAACGTTCATGCATGGCATGAATGCGGGCAAGATGACGGGCTGTGGGAAATACATGCGTACGAAATTGAATCATAATGTGTAACCCTGCAACGGCCCCCGCGGGGATGCCCGTGCCGTATTGTGGCAATGGGTTCCCAACATATGAGGCTTGGAATTAAGTACTCCAAGTATTAGTACATGCCGACGATGATGTCTCGAATCGACCCCATACTGCTTTCACTGCACTCCTCCACAAAAGTCCGGACATGCGTTATGTTAAGCATAAGCTAGTCAAGAACACGCTCCCCTCTCACCACTTCAAGCACGATGATACCCGAGTAGCACCCATTTGTAGGAGAGCCGAGAAGCAAGCAGTAAGCCGCCATCCGGGGTGGTTAGACCGCAGCTTAAAGCGGGTGTTGTCGGTGGAGTTTGTCGAATTAAGCCCAATAATTCCCGGGAAATTGTCTGAACTGCACACGTCATTCTGAGCGCCACGTTTGGGCATTGCTCAAGCGCTCATACTAAGCTGTATACTTCTCTGTGTTCCACATAACCGTACTTTTGGGGGCGTTTTGGAGGGGGTTTGGAAGCGTGGGTGCCGTGTTCAATGCGCGAGGTTTGGTTTGCGGGTGTGTGAATAGAGCACGGAAGTTCACGCAGCATGCACGGGTAATTTTTTGGAAAGCAAGCGAACAAAAACGCACAAGACGCAGGTTTGGATGAACACAACACGCTCTAAACATGCGAGGGCGATTGGCTTAGGGGAGGGGCGAGGTCCAACTTGGCCGTTGAGGACGCATCACATTGACGGCGGTGTTTGGAATGCTTGGGTATGTGCTTGTGCCAACCACACCCGCCCCACGCGTGGCACGCGTCGGGAATTAGGCTCGGAGGTCAATAGGAATGAAGAATTGGTAAACATATATCGACAAACCCCGCACAAATCGTCTTAGGAGGTGAGCCAACTTCGATGGGTGTTGCTTGACACTGCGGCTCTGCTGTGCCGGACTAATTCGTAAAATAAAATAATGCATAACAAACCTATTTGTGGGATTTTGAGCTCTGGAGTAGATGAAGTCAGCGCGCATTGAAAAGACGCGTCCAACGGTACCTGTTACAAGAAGTTTGGACCATACATGAGTAAGTTATGATCGCTTGAACATTGTGGCCGAAAGCGGCTTGCCCTTGGGTTGTGCGCATATCGGTGCTAAGTTTATATGCGCGATTTCTTGTCCCCCACAGCGGCCTGCCCAACACCTCCTCCCTCCGTCGCCTATGCATTATATTTGCGCCACCGTCGCATCAGCGTTCATATTGCGGCGTTGTGCGCCCGTTACTCTTTTCGTCTACCAAGCACGGCGATTGTTTGAAAGAGCGTGCCGCACGGGTGCGGGCGCGATAACCCCAAGTACACATGCCCGGCAGTATGTTCGAACTCGCCCCTCGCAGTTGTCGGTGCATTCCATTTTGCGCGCCAAAGCATTGCCTGGGATTTCAAGATATTTGTCAATAAAATCGACGCATAATTACATTTTCTACTTGCGAAGGTGCGAAATATTGTCCGGACTTTTGTGGAAGAGTGTAGGTTAGAGGCCACGCGTGGTTGCAAAGACTACCTCCATGTGGGTGGGACGCGTACGTTTTGGGCTAATTCCGCGCTTGCCCTAGCAAAACGATCCATCCACCTCACGGTCCCAGACGTCCAAGTATTTGGGCGCATACGACTAGGTTGGCGCACTAGATCGCTTATGCATGTGTTTAGGGTGGGCGCTTTAAATAACGCCCTAGTCCTAGCCGATGTTGCCATTGCTTCTATGGGCGCTATTCCTAGCTCCCGTAGTAGTGGCGCTGTGGTCACCCCATGGGCCTCTGCACCCACCCCAACTAGGCGCCTCAAACATTGATTTAATATAGTTTGTAATCTATTGACACCGCTAGTCGAATCCATCCCCCATACTTCACACCCGTAAGTAAGGACCGGCAATATGCAGGTCTTAAGCACCGAGGTGCGTACATTAATGGGGATATCCCGCCCTCCTAACACCGAGTCGAGCGCTTCAACGGCGCGCCTACTTTTTTTTACCCTATAATAGCCCACGATATTTCGCATACTTAAATCCGAATTTATCAACGCGCCTAAATATCTATACTCAAATTCAATCGGTACCCGTTCCCCTCCGAGCTGCCAACGGTCGGCTCGTTCGCGTAGTGCGACTATATCGGAGTGGCGGCCTAGCGCCATTACCCCGCATTTTTAGCCTCCATTATTTTACACCGAATCCCATATAGTGGTCCTCCGCCCATTGGGAAAAGTGGGCGAACATGGCATGCAAGTTATCAAGCGATGGCGCAAGGCCCACGGTTTCGTCGGCGAATAATTGGCCCGGCACCCTTAACGGTTGCCTATAGTTAAGCATGTCAACGCAACCCGGCACCTCGCACCCCAATCCTTATATCCCGTCAAATATATCATTAATAAATACGTTAAAGAGGATTGGGGATGTTGGGCACCCTTGTCGCAGTTTGCGCTCTATTGGGATGGGGACGGATAATATGCCCGAGGCCTCTCTTGTTTTTACTTGGACAGTGCTATCCCTATAATATAGAGCTTTAAGAAAGGATAGCATATGTCCCGTAATCCCATTAGCCTCTAGTTTAGAAAATAGAAGCTCATGAGGGATAGTATCGTATGCTTTCCGTAAATCTATAAACCCCGCATACGTGGGTAACCCTAACGCATGGCGGCGGCCTGCGATATCTAATATGCTCGCGACTTGCAAGGGGCACTCTTCCCCTGGCATAAGTCCCCCTTGCCACCGGCGGATTATTTTATTCGTTTGGCATACACCTTGAACACGTTGGGTTACGACCGTCATTGGTAGTTGAATAAGAGCCCCCATAATGGAAATGCCCCTATAATTATCCATGACGGTCACGTTCCCTTTTTTTAGTATTGACACGACCGTGGAGCTACACCATTGCTTAGGGACACATTTATTAGTCCATATCTTATTTATAAACTCTAATGGGGATTTGCCAAAAGGGCTATCCGGGGCGTATATCGCAAGTTTTAAGGTCTCCGCGGTTACGCCATCCACCCATGAAGCTTTATTATTATTTAATCTTTTAAGGGCCTTGCAAAGTTCCCCTCCACCAATCGGTCCATTAATCCCGTCAAGAGCAAGGGAGGGGGCCCGCCCCCCTCGGCGTCGTTCCCATGCCTCGCGGTAAATGGTAGCCCTACACGCAGCATGGTGAGGGTCGCGCAAAAGCTCCCGATAGTGCCGCGCCTAGCACGCGTTAATTTCACCCGGTTCGGTATGGAGTACTCCCGACGTCGGATCACGCACTGGTTGTTCCGCGTGGTTGCTTTGCGTAGGATGAACCTTGGTAATAGAGCGGGCCCATTTCCAAAATCCCTGCCTACCACCACCTTGTCTAAAGTCTTTAATGGGCTTGTCTATGGCTCTAGCCTTTTGGCGGCGGCGGTTAGTTCAAACCATGTTCTTAACCCGGCAGCGCGCAGCGATATACCTATCCAATGCTACGGATTGGTGAAGGCCGCGGGCCTCTTGGCACAAGGCCAAAAAAAGCATGCCGACGACGAGCAATAGCCCCTAGGATAGAACGTTGTAGCGGAGGCCCGAGGCCCTTACGCCTAGTGCGTGAAACCGCCCCTACCCTACGGGTTGTAGACCATACGGCTTGGACAAAACCATCGGCGTCGGCGTCGATGGAGTCGGGTGCCCGTGACATGGCCTCCTCCATAGGCTCGTCATTAGGAGGGGCTAGTACCGCAAAGGGGTTAGCGGGTGACGAAGTCGCGGAACGGTGTCGGCCACTCAGAAGGAGGATCTCCCCGAGCCGGCTTCGGGATTGACCGGACGGACAGGCCTTCAAGCAGGAGAGGGGGGTGGGGATGTTCGAACAAATCACCCACAAGGCGAAGGACGGAAGCGAAGACATGGAAGTGGTCGGAGGTGTCCTATGAATAGTCGACAACGACGGAGTGTGGGAAGGAAAGGGAAAGGGTCCATGACGGGGGGCCATGCCACGAAATGATCGATCACCCGGCATCTGCCCCTCCGGCATGTACCACGCACGCGCGCCGAAGCGTCTCGCGGCCAAACTGTTTTCGCATCTGGTACACACCGCCAACGCCGTAACAAAGCATCTAATTGTGCTTCATCGAGGTTCCAATCCCCCCCGACGACGGTGGTATCTCTAGGGAATTTTTCACGAAGCTGCGCTAGCTCCTCGCGCAAGCGGCAGCGGTACGGTTCCCCTTGCGATCCGGTAGGGAGATAGACCGAAATAAAGTTAATGCCCGCGGAGTCGTTGCTACTGTCTCCGCCCACGTGGACACAAGTCCAACACGGGTGGGGCGTGCCAATGACCCTAGTATGTAGCGACGGCCGGACCAAAACACAACATCCACGCTCCGAGGCAACGCGGTCACCGGACGAGTAAAAATCGGAATACCCTGTAAACCGTGCCCGCGCATCGGTGGCCCTAACTAAAGTTTCTTTAAGGAGAAGAATGTCTATAGCCCCGGCCACGAGCATTGCATTGATCTCCTCTATTTTCGACGAAAGCCCGTTCACGTTAAGGGTTGCTATACGAAGGTGGGCGGATGGGCACGGGGGGCGGGCATGCAAGGTGGGCGGGAGCAGGGGTGAGCCTAGGTTAGCTAGAGCGGTGTGGGCTAAAGCGGACGGGGCAGGGCGATGCGGGCGGGCGGAATGGCGGTCCCAATACGGGCGATGCGCCCGCAAGTACCACCCCCAGCGGCCCGCAAAACGGTGCATGCGTTCACGGACGTGTACCCTCTGCCCGGGAGAGTAGTATACATCAAAGCGCACCTCGCCGTCTGGTTGCATCACGCGAGCGATTTTCGTAACGGCCGAAGGCCGGGCATTGAACGCTCGGGTGACGCGGTCCCAGAAAGCAGGCAGCGGTGAGGGGTCCCCCGAGCAGCACACACGACGGTGAGACGCCCCGGCGTTCCCGGCTAGGTTCCCGGCTGTCCCTAAATATGCCCTTGTCTCTATGACGGATCTAGCTTGTCAGCCCGTTGTAGTGCTTAGCCCGCCGGATGTTCTAGACGCAGTTTGATAATCCCGAAAAATACTACATTTTATAAATGTAAAAATGTACAGTGATAGACGCTCGTACAGTCCTTCACAAAACTCCGGACATGCGTTATGCTAAACATAAGCTAGTCAAGAACACACTCCCCTCTCACCACGTCAAGCACGACGACACCCGAGTACCACGCAATTTTAGGAGAGCCGAGGAGCAAGCAGCAAGTCGCCATCCGGGGTGGTAAGACCTCAGCTTAAAGCGGGTGTTGTCGGTGGAGGTTGTCGAATTAAGCCCAATAATTCCCGGGAAATTGTTTGAACTGCACACGTCGTTTTGAGCGCCAAGCTTGGGTATTGCTCAAGCTCTCTGATCAAACTGCATATTAATCACTGTTCCACATAACCGTGTTTTTGGGGACTTTTGGAGGAGGTTTGGAGGCGTGGGTGCCGTGTTCAATGCGCGAGGTTTGGTTTGCGGATGTGTGAATAGAGCACGGAAGTTCACGCCGCATACACGGGTGATGTTTTTGGGAAGCGAGCGAGCAAAAACACACACGGCGCACACGGCGCAGGTTTGGATAAGCATTGTATGCCGTAAACATGCGAGGGCGATTGGCTTAGGGGAGGGGCGAGGTCCAACTTGGCCGTTGGGGACGCATCACGTTGACGGTGGTGTTTGGAATGCTTGTGCCAACCACACCCGCCCCACGCGTGGGACAAGCCGGGAATTGGGCTTGGAAATAAGTAGGAATGAAGAATTGGTAAACATTTATCGACAAACCCCGCATAAATCGCCTCATGAGGTGAGCCGAATTCGACGGGTGTTGCCTGGCATTGCGGCTTAGCTTTGCATGTATAATTCGGAAATCAAGACATTTCACAAAAACATTGTTTGTAGGTGTTTGAACTCCGGAGTAGGTGCGCTCCACGCGCATTGAAAAGACGCGTCCAACGGTTCATGTTTAATAAAAATACGCCTACCGGCCGGTTTTCGCCTACCGGTCGGACTATGCCCTTCTCAACATGATACTGAAAGAATGGAAACTTGAGGACAATGTGTTTGGTCTTGTCACTCACCATTGCATTTTGAGAATATGCGGTGGTGCTTTGATTGTCTTCCCAAATGGTTGTGGTCTCGGTGTTTGGAGCGTTGAGGATTTCGCCGATGAGCTGGCGGAGGTGGATGACTTCCCGTGTTGCGTCAGTCGCGGAGTAGTATTCGGTTTCACAAGTGGAAAGTGCCACACAAGACTATAGACGGCTGCGGTAGTTGATAGCCCCTTTACCGACTGTAATCACATATCTGAATCTAGACTTTCGTTGTGTCGTATCGATACCCCAGTCAACATTTGCATAGCCCTAGAGTTGGAAAGAATGATCACCCCCCCCCAACGTGAGGCGCATGCTGATGGTGGCTTTAAGGTAGCGGAGGACCTATTTCATGGCCTGAAAGTATTGGCTTGGAAGGTTGGCTTGGGGTTGGCTTGGGCAAATCCAAGGATACTCTCAGGCAATTGCTCTCCCCCGTGGAGAGGACATCATCCTCATCGAACACCACGCCACGGTTGCTCACCACCCGACAAGTAGCATGATTATACACCAACCATGCCGGTGATTCGGAAGCGCAACCCACAAAGACACCCTTCCACGCGCGATCATTAAGTTTTCGGCGTTGAGACTTGTCAACGTGGACAAAGGCCGGACAGCCGAAGACACGCATGGAGGTCAAATCAGCTCGTCTACCGGTCCCCAAGGTAAAAGGTACACCGCCGGCTCCGCTTCTATGCACGAGATTGCGGACATGCACCGCAGCGGCCATCGCTAGAGCCCAATACGATTTAGGCCGCGCGGCTTGCCGGATCATTGACTGCGCCATCGGGACCAATGTCCCCCACTGCCGCTCAGTCCGGCCATGTTGCCAATGCGTGTAAGGGGCAATGGTCTCCACGGCGATGTTGAAATCATCAAAGAGGTTTCGGAAGGCAGCACCTAAGAACACCGTGTCATTGTCCACCCGAAGACGACGAACCGTGTGCCCAAGAGAACGGATGGTAGTCAACATGCGATGGAACGAGGCGGGAGCCTCATCTTTGGAGCGGACCGCGTCATGCAACATGAAAATGTTGCGAAAATCAACCACACACAAGTTGTACCGCCGTCCTCCCAAGGATGGAACACTCATAGGACCGCAGAAGTCCAAGCCTAGGACCTCAAAGACACCAACATTCCGGTCAGCCGGCTCACGCGAGATACGACGGACGTGCGACTTACACACAACACATGTCTCACAAAATCCCTACTTCTCCGACGCAGAAAACGCCACACCAGCCACCTGAGTGGCCAAGAGCCCGTCCTATTGCGACTCGCCAAGGTGACCTATTCCACTTGAGTCGGGAATGCCACAATCGTTTTTGCAATGGCGCAATGGCGACCGAAGCGGTAGGATTCGACGAAGCAAGCTGCGCCGGCAACCACACCAACAAATGCGCGCGCTCCAACGGAACCACCACGCCACCACCATGACCGGCATAAAGACGAAGGTGGTCCACGGGATCAGCTAACACCACACAATGACCTTGTCGCCGAGCTTGGGTGAGGCTGAAAAGCCTATGGTAAGACCACGACGCGCGACGGGATAGCTCAAGAACGTGGAGCACATTCTTTAGCGTGGCAGGAATCTCCTCTCCATCTTCAGCCTTCACAATGATGCGGACCGAGCCCACTCCAACAGCGCGGGCGCTGATACCCTTCACCCAAAGCCGGTCGGTGAGCGCTCGATACTCACAGAAGTCACGGCGCACACTAGTCATGTGATGGCTAGCGCCGCTATCGGCCAACCACATCCACGTTTCCCCATCGCGCTCGAACATATGTCGAGCCTCGGAGAATGGCCTCGCAGGGGTGCCCGTCACGTCCATGACCGCCGGAAAAGCAACGGGGGAGTCTACCTTCGCAGAGTTACATCATGTGTTGTTGTCCGGGCACTCGGACCTACGATGGCCCTTCTTACCACAGCCATAGCAAACACCGCGAAAAACTCTCGCTGCGCCTCTGCCATAATATGAGGCACGACGAGTAGTCACATCTCCTTGAAGAGATTTCAGTTGGTCTTGGAGCTCGGAGACTTGCCGCTTCAAAAGATCAGTCGTTGCGTCGTCATGAGACGCTGCAAAAGCCGTAGGCGGAGGAGGCTCCGTTGTGTGTGATTGCGCACGACTCTCGATGCGCATGCCCTTTTGACGAAGACCACGCTTGACGGTTTCCATGCTTAGGTTGTGTACGTCCCACGTGTCGGTGATGGATTGTTAATCGCTGCGCACGCCCTTCACCAAGTACATGATGATACGCCGGTCGTGGATGACGTCCCCATCTCGGGCAAGTTGTCGTTGCAGTCGAACTAACCGGTTCATGTATTGAATACCGCTCTCGCCGTCCGCTTGCGGCGTCTCCAAGTCCTGCAATAGTTCCGTACACCGGTAAATACCATCGTCCTCATAATGATTGACTAACGCGGTCCATGCAGTGTGGCCGCGAGTCTTGTCATCCGCGTTAACATTATCGATAATGGAAAGATCGTCCTCCGGCAGCACAAGAATCAATGTGAAGTACATGTCGACTTGTTGTTGAGAGGAAGCGGCACCATCCGACGACAAAGCCGGAGCCCACTCTTGCATTATGCCAGATGCACGGAAACGTGTCTTTCACATATTAGAATCTCGTCTCTCCCCACTGAACTTAGGTAGTTTTACGGAGTCCATATCATGTGCGTCGGATGCGCTCTCAAGAGTATTCAAAAATCATGAAAAAGCCACCAAGAAAAGCACCAAGTACCGGTCAAGAGGCGGACAACACGGCTCGGAAAAGGAGACGACAAAGGGCTGACCGAAGACGCACCTGTACTCCCAGAGTCTATAAAGCCAAGGCAATCAGAAGCGAGTCTCAGAAGATCGGTCAAGTGACGTCGTACATGAGTGCTAGTACATTTTTGGTAAGATGCCTTTCCCAAAAATCACCCGGGCCACTATAGGCTTTCACAAGAGAAGAAAGTGGCGGGTGACAAGCTCCGGAAACGAATAAAATTCCAGAAAGCGCCGAGCTATAACAAAGGAAAGCAAGCCGATCTTCACGTCACACGAGTCGGCGTTCGGGGGTCCAAGACTCCAAGCGGCACAAACAAATCGCTACCAGCCGGGTATCGAAATAAAGCTACAAACACAAGCAAGAGCCAACCACTTTGTGAGCCAGCCGCACCTCACGTATCGTGCGACACAACAAAGGTCTACCACTCTTCGAGAAGCAAGCTCTAGGTTCCAGTCAAGACAAATGACTCCAACAACTAGCAGCTTGAGGGCCCATAACCTCTCAAAGTTGAGGGGGCGATAAGGAATGCTTACACTCGGTGAGTGACACTGCATGTCATCTCACCCTCAACAAGTACATGGCACTTGCCTATTACGGGACACGCACTCACCTTGTGGTGAGCATACGCCAACGTATACTTTGAGTCTTTAGATGATATCTAACGCTCAACAACTTGCAACCATCAGCAACCTTATCCTCTCTATTGCTTATTGGTTTATCATCTTACAGTGCTGGGTCACAGCCGTACTATCACGATGCTACTTGACCAACATTGATGTGTAGCAACTTGATCACCACACAAACTATATCGAACAATATCGAACCTCCGGATACACCAAAAGAAAAGGCAAGTCCTTCATGCACACCGTCCAATGGCCACACCACACCACTTGTAAAGCGAACTCCACCGTGCCGCATCCATTGTCGACATCAAAAGCACCCGCAAGATCAAACGACTTTGTTATCACAAAGATGTCGCTACAAAAGAAATTGATCGGAGGAGAGCAACCACCTCGCTCATGCCAATAGAAATGGTCAAACCGGTCTAGCCCCTAACAGCAAGTAACTTAGTAATCGACAATACTTTACTACGTCTCTTATGTCGTTATTTTATTTCCTTTCGATGATTTTCAAGAGAGGAGAAGCAGAAGGGATATCACTTACTCGGAAGAAAAGCATGTCGATACCAATATTATATACTTAGATACGCGCTTGCTCCTTAGCGCACTCAACTCTTGAATCGGCCGATACACATTGACTGCAAACAAGCGAGACAATCCGAGAAACTCCAAACATTGCTTTGCAAACCCAAATGTATGCAGATGTACTGCCAACATTCTCGAGTAGGGAAAAAAAAATGAAAGCAACCCACTGGCCCCCAGCCTGTCCAGGTCTCAATAAATAACACATTCTTGTTTCTAATTGACACAATCGAGGTGCAATACCAATACTTTCACACGCGTAGTATTTTCTCCTTAGTGGGCTGCGACACGACGTCGCCCACTCAAATGCAATGCATTGGGAGCCATCTAAATCATTCGCTAACACACTATGCTCACAAATACTACACATGGAAAAGAAATCAACAACTCCAAGAATGCTCCATCGGATCCTCATCCGTTTCATACCTGCTATACTCAAAGGCTATTCCCTTTCAAAGCATAATCTGCGACCTTTGAAATGCCAATTTTACTGCAGTCGTCGTTACTAATACATCTGCCCTCCCTCCTCTTTCTCGTAAGCTATCCTGCCCAGCGCCACTATGAAAAACACTAAAATACAAAACCCACGTAAAATTATCAATCAACTACTTGTTTTCTTTTCGGGCTATCTACATGTGATCACCCTACGTAAAGCCCTGCTGCCAGGGTTTCAATCAGACGCCACAACAGACCTTCATAGGCAACGTGACACGGCGGGGAAAACCGCCAGCACCCACGGTCTACTGCTGCGAGACCGACAGGTTGAAGACTGTCTTGACAGGGAAGCCCTCCAATCGAACCACGTAATCGCAGAGCACCGCTGCTGCAGCCTGTGCTAGGATGAATGCCATCGGCCCCAGGAACGGCACGTTCATCAGAAAGTAAAAGGGGACGCCAAAGGATAACAGTGCGAGCTCGTTACGCCTGCCCACACCCACCGCACAAACCCCAATCAGTCCATCAACGCACTCACAGTTCGCGAGGTTTCAGTGGAACCATCTATCTATAAACACTCCGATGGTACTAACCAGCTGACCAGCTGCTGGGAAGGTGGGGTACTTGAGGAACTTCTCACGCTCGGCGTGAGGGACCACCCGTCGCAGGTAGGGCGCCATGAGAAGCTCTGACAACACTCTGCCGCCGCGATACAGCTCGGCCGCTCGAAAGGCAACCGGTGTGATCAGAGGCACGATGCAGAGGCCGGCCACGGCAGCAGCGTAAGGGACAGGTAGGCGCTTCCATAGTAAAAGGAAGTTGGACTGCAGGATGGACGAAGAACACATGGTGCGAGCTGTCAGGGCGACGGTGGGAAGGATGTGTGCGCAGTGGGGAGGGAAGGGGGATGAGCCCTCACCACGGGGACAGCAAACGCGCCAATGATTGGAACGTTACGCCATAGACGGATGCTCAGGCTGACTAGCATGATGGTGAGCGCCTACCATATCAAACCCCAACATCACCATCAAACAGAGGGCAGATGAAATGCGGCCAGTTTTGAAAACAGCGCAGAGAAATTGAAAACCAGGTGGCATTAACGACTGTGCAGGATCCATTAGGCACGGCGTCACTTCGAGCCTTACCTTGTTGGCTCGCAGGTACGCCAGGACCCTCTGCGTTAGCGTGGCGTTGGGATCACCCATTTCCGCCTTTGTTTTGGGGAGTGGTTTGAGCTCAGGCAGACGAGAGCCGACGTCCGGATTGACGGCCTACCACAGTAGAAGCGCGCCTGTCATGCATGTGCCCTTACCCACCGCGTCTGAGGGCTTCAACAGTGCCTGCAGCGTGGCCTTTACCGGTGGGAGCCAAGACGCATCACTCACCTGAAAGGTTTCGAAAAAGCACTTCGACAGGGATGCGCTGTACACTGCGAGCAATGGGGGGCGTGTGGATCAGCATTCAGCCCACAAGTGCTGACCCCCCTCAGGTGCCAAATATTCATGAGAGGATGAGAACGAGAGTGGGGAAAGGGGGTGCGTGCTTGGAGATGGTTGCTCAATACCTGAACGAAACACTTCCATGACCAGAAAGGGAGCCAGGTTGACGACTTCACCCGAAGCACCACTCATTCCATCCTCGATGGCCCCCAACCCCGGCAGCATCCCGAAGGAGACCGCCCACAGCTGCAGCCCCCCACAAGAGGGTAGCACACACCCAACCCATCAGGGACCCTATCCCAGCGCCAGACCAGGGGCCCATCTCATGGACTGGACGTCAGATGCGAGCATTCCGTGCTATCGGAGTTCGACATGTTCGTGCGAGGGCAACAACAGTATGTGCGTCATCGGCATGCATAGGAAAGCTCACCAACAAGAGGATGATTTTGACCGGCAGTAGTAGAATGAAGGTGAGCAGTCTCAGCACGAGTGTCGCGGTCACGGTGGGCAGGATCAGTCTGTAGAGGTAAAGGACGATAATATGAGAGAGGGCACTGTGAAATATATTATATACCCTCCATGTTTTTATTGATTTAGCAGGCGACGAGAATCGTAGCACCGACGTGTTTACAGCAACTCTCGGTGGGCACAGCTTCACTAAGCAGTTAGGAAAGGGTGGGGGGCTTAAAGTATACCTTCGATAGTTCCTCAGAACTCGGGGGGTAGCTACGGCGTAGGCGAGGCCTCGCGGGGCAACGTTCAGGAGAGAAGCGGCGAGTCGGAGGCGGTCGAGGGCAGCCGACGCAGGCGATGAGGCTGTCGTGCCTCCCGCGGACCCCATGGTTTCTGAGTGTGCCCAGCGCTGATATAACTTATAATTCGTGTTCCAGCCTGATTGTGTCTAGATGGTAGGGTCTGTGAGCCTCGCGATGCTGTTCTCCGGCAATTTTGGCGGCACAGTTAGACGGACTGCCTTTCTAGATTGTTATCGGCGGTCAAACGCGCTCCATCGCAGGCTGTTGAAACCGGATGACAGTCGATTTATCGATTATTAGCCACGTTGAGTTATACGGCGTGCCTTCCGTAGGCCCAATGGACAATATAACGAAATGCAACAAGGACTAGATGTCGACTTGGGACGGGCCTCGTGTTTGGGTTCGCGAGGAAGTGCGCGGCTGTTTGCTTGAAAGGCCCGATGGACGCTCGTCGTCGGACTTGCTTGCGCAGCGTTTTGCTTATTGAAGGATGCTCAATGAACGCAGAGGTACAGGTAAGTAAGAGTACCATATCGAACCCCCCTGAATATTGAAATTAAAATCAAAATTATTGAAATTGTTTACAACAATACCAGATATAACCGGCTGCTGTCTCTGGGCCCTCCATGCTTTGCCATGCAAGTCCTCACTAAGCAGGGGCCAGACCAGGGGCCCCCCATGGAAGACTAACAACTCACATGGCTGGCGACTGCTAGCGAGCGCCGTGCCTTGGCGTTGCTTCCCGGATGTCCGCCGCAAACTCCAACACCCGCGTCCCACCTTTGATCCGCCCGTACCGTTACTCGCCAAAAAACAATTCGCCGACACCGTCCCCGCCCCCTTGTGACAAGAGTATATGTGAGTATTTAGTCACGAAAAAACATATCGGACAAGCCGAGCGGGAGATCCATGTGATGGTGTATCAAAACCCTCCGTACATGGCTTCTCGACAGTTGCTTATTCCGCGGATCGCAGTTGCCGGTACCTCATTTAGCCCCCTTCCGTGCCAAGCATGGCACGGCTATGAACCCTGAATAGCCATAGAAATATGTGCATATATGAAAACGCGCATTCTTTTCCGCCGCCCGCGCTCACGCATCCCTTACCAGTGGGCGGGCATCGTCACCTACCTCACTTCCAAGGGACGGCACCGACCCCATGTCCACTTCGCAGCCCTTTCATAACGGCGTCTCGGTTAAGGTAGCCAACCGGGCGGCTAGACTAGCTGCGGTTGGGGAGTACCGTCGTGCTATGGAGGCCCTAAACTCCAACCCCGTTGCAAGTGGTCGTGGAATTATCACGAGCGCACCCACAAGATGATGACGACCTCGCGGAATTATTGCCAGATCCCGTCTTCCTCCCTCGAATTAAAATCCATGCTTCGGAAGTTGGTATTATGGGGGTCGTTGCTAGATGCCCTCGCAAGTCTAGTCCTCATGTCGATGCTTGGAGGTTTGAAACTCTTCGCGCGTTGGGTTCCCTTGCACTCTCGCATGTTAATTCAAATTTAGCCGAAGCCATCGTGAATGTAGAGGTTTTACAAGGCGTTGCCTCATTTATGACCTCCGCCACACTTATCCCGCTAGACAATCTTGATCCCGAACAACGACACGCACAAGAGCAAGAATTTAGCGACCAAAAGGGAGCGATGCACCTGATTGGAATTGGCTCCGTCTTAGTTCGGCTCCCGACTCGCGCGCTTTTCGTTGCAATTGGCGACGAAGTGTCTCAATGATTGGCTGCTAGGCACCAAGTTGGGGTTGGAGTCTGCGGCGGGGTTGTAATAAAACAATTCACGGTTCGAGCTGCGGTCGACTCCTCACCGGACTGTGCGGCCATAAAAAGCGACGCATCCAGCGCGCTCAACGAGTTCTCGCGGCTGAGACATCGGGCCTTGACGCAGCTAGCCTATCCCGCAACACTCGCTCCGAGTTGTCTCTTCCCATGCGTTTCGGAGGCGTGGGGGACTCGGTTCCCTTGGCAGATGCGGCCCTTGTCGAATAAGCGGCAAGTTTGGCAGTTGGCTGTGCTATCCTTTTTCTTATAGCGCAAGATGCTCGCGTGCGCGGGGATTCCCACGACGGAGTTCCGATGGAGTCGACCATTGCTATGACCACAGCGGTGTCCCGCAGGCGTGATACACCGGACCGAGACGACGGCGATAACGAACCCATGTGGTCGCTAGAACTCGCTTCGTCGTGGGCGTGCATAGGTGCCGCGTGCGGTTCTCACGCTCTCGCCGAGTCCGAATCCCTGATAACCTTAACTTTAGCGACGCTTCCCCCGAAACGTCCATCGGTGGCTCGCGCAGGCTGCGTAGCCGTAGCCCGATCAAGCAAAGAGCAGATTGCTCGGTCCCTTGATGGCATGCCCTCGCTCGTACCCTTTTTTGTGTTAGCCACGTACACTTTTCCAAATTTACAAGCCGGCATCAGTGAGCGCGTCAACTTGCTTCGCTTCGCGAAGCTCGCTCCCACGTTTATCAACCGGGCTCGGCCGTAGTCTAGGCGTTTTGCATCTCGTCTCGGCCACGGCGTTCTTGTGTAGCTGGCTTTGAACCCGCCTACTTCGGGTCGCCTAGGCGAGCTCCGTGACAAATTCCCTGAGCACTACGACGCACTAAGACGCCGTTTTCCGCGTTGCGGTCTGTCGCATCTTCGGTCTACCGTCATCATGCATCCTCTCCACTCTACGCTCCTCCACTGCTTTTGCTTCTTGCCATCTCTTGGTTCAAGCTATGCGGGGTTGTTAGCACTAGCATCCCGTTGCCTAGTGCTTAGGTACAAGGCAAATATATGTCATAACAGTATTTAGTGTTATGCTATTAGCGGTTCCCTATTTCACCGTTAGCGGCGGCCGGCCGGCCCTGCCGCTACCCTCGCCGGACGCCATCTCTCTCTTTATCACTTCTCTAGTCTCCACACGCGGCCCCCTTGTGGGGCCGGTATGATTCTACGTGTAACCATTTACTTCACTTCCGCAACGTTCACTTGAAGTAGCAAGGATGTAAACTTGCCCACCGCGAAAGGGGGGAGTCAACACGGGCAGCGCCCTTCTATGCTTTTGCGTGCCTACACGCTGTTGAGTCTTGACAGCCATGCTTCTTCCTCGCCGGTCGCTCTCATGCGTCGACTAATTCTCCCGTGGACACTTTTCCCCGTTGCATGTCAGACTAGTACATTCCGCAGCACATTTGGAACCGCTTCATATCGGCAACTCGCCGGTAGCGGCACGTTCTACTGAGCACTCGTCGTCACACCCACCATCACAACACATGTGTATTAAACCATGCAAACACAGTTAGTGTGGAAGATAACTCACGCAAACGTAGTTACAATCACACTCCCGCAAACGGGAAAGTTACAGCAACAACCAGCCTACATGCGTGGTTTCGGGACAACAGAACTGAGAGAGTTGTAGCCTCGCGACAGCTCTGTACCGCGTCAAACAGTTTATCGGTATGTCCGATCTAGACATGCACTAATCATATCTAGAGTAGCTTACAGTAGCTATCTGCAACTAATACGTATACGGTATTACTTACAACACTCCCCCTGAAGGTAGCTACGGGATGAAGCGTTGAATTGGGTCTTGTCCTCCAAGGATCGCACTTCGGTGTCATGCCAGTGCAGGTCCCGGGAGGGGTTTGGTGAGCATGTCAGCCACCATCTGGTCAGTGGGGAGGTACCTCAACTTGATGGTTCCCTGCTCCACGTGGTCTTTTAGGAAGTGCCACTTCACACCGATGTGCTTAGTCTTCTCGCTGACCAAGGCATTCTGAGAGTATGCAATGGCGCTTTGGTTGTCCTCCCAGATGGTGGTGGTTTCGGTGATGGGGAAGTTGAAGATTTCCCCCAGGAGTTGTCGGAGGTGGAGTCCCTCCTTGGTGGCGTCAGCCGCAGAGTAGTACTCGGCTTCACACGTGGATTGAGCCACACAAGTCTGTTGTTTGGACTTGTAACTGATTGGCCCGCGTCCGAGGGTCAAGAGATATCTGGAGCGAGACTTGCGGGTGCTGTTGTCGTTGGCCCAGTCAGCGTCGGCAAAGCCTGTGAGTTAGAGGCTGTGGTCCAGGCCCCCCCCCCCCAACGTCAGGCGCATGTCGATGGTGCCATGAAGGTAGCGGAGGACCTTTTTGAGAGCCTGCAAGTGTGCCTCGGTGGGTGAGGCTTGGGCGGAGCAGAGGATGCTCAATGCCGTGGAGACATCGGGACGTGTGCAGACGGCTACGTACTGGAGGCTGCCCAGAAGGCTGGGGTAGACGTCCTTGGCCACGCCGGTGAGAAAGGGCGAGGACATGTGCGCGAGGCCGGCGAGAAAGCCCGGGTCCATCGGAAGTGACGACGGCTTAGAGTCGGACATGCCGTACTTGGCGAGTGCGTCGCGCAGGTACTTGGATTGGTCCAGCGAGATTGTGTGCGTGGCGCGATCGCGGGTAATGTGCATGCCGAGGAGTTGGGAGAGGTCGCCTAGGTCCTTGATCTTGAACCGTGCTCCGAGTTGGGCTTTGAACGATGCGAGCCAAGTGGCATCATTGCAGGCCGCGGGAATATCATCGACGTACATGGCGATCATGGCGAAAACGCGGCCGGTGCGGTAGATGTATATGCACGGGTCGGAGACGCATTGTTGCCATCCATGGTCGACGAGCCATGCACGAAGTAGCATGTTGAACTCGCGGGGGGGCTGCTTAAGGCCGTAGAGGCAACGCTTGAGGTGACAAACCTTGGACGTGCCATCGGTGAAGCCGAGGGGCTGGCGGATGTACACATCCTCCCGGATTGGAGCGTAGAGAAACGATGTGTCGATGTCAAGCTGGCAGAGTTCAAGGTCGCGGGTGGCCGCGATGGTTAGGAAGAGACGCAGGCTGGCCATGCGGATGACCGGGGAGAAGGTCTCCGTGTAGTCCAGTCCAGCGCGTTGGCTGCACCCCTTGGCAACGAACCGCGCTTTGAAGCGGGAGACGTCGCCGGTTGTATCCGACTTGACATTGAAGATCCACATGTTGTTAACGACCATGCGGCCGGGGGGGAGGTCCACAAGGTCCCACGTGCCGTCGCTGATGAGGGAGGAATACTCCTATTGCATAGCTGCTTGCCACTGGGGGGCTTGGGCGCTGTCTAGCGCAGCCCGGTAGGATTTTGGTTCCACACACTCCCGGGCGGAGAGGAGGGCGACGGCAGTAGGGGACGTGCCGGCAGGTGTGTGTGGGGGACCCGTGATAAGGTCGGGGACGTGAGGGTGCTCAAATATGTCATCTTGAGCTTTGCCTTGTTCAGGATCACAACACGCCGTCACGAGGGTCGGGGGGTAGTCGGACAAGTGGGCAACCACACTGCCGTATCGAATGGGGTGTGAGCGGAGCCGAGTATGGCGAGGGGCTGCCGGGGGGGGTAGGGGTGTGGGTAATCTGAGGTCAATGGGGTGGGATAGGGGTGAGGCTTCGGGTACGTCTGCCGAAGGGTCGGTGATGACCGAGTCGACGGAGGGTTATGTGTCGAAGCCTGGGGTGTCTTCCAGAAAGACAACATGAACGGAAGTGGTGATGCGACGCGTTCCGGGTTGTAGACACGGTACCCGGGTGCGTCAGGGGGATAGCCCACCAGGACGCCGCGAAACGATTTTTCACTGAGTTTCCGACGTTGTTTGTCGGGGACCTTGGCGAAAACGGCGCAGCCGAAGACGCGGAACTTGGAGGCGTCGGGCACCGACGACGTCAGGAGTGTGAAGGGGACGCCACCATGGGGTCCGACCGAGCGATTGTACGTGCGGTTGCGAAGGTTCACAACAGTGCTGACATCGCACGACCACATGGAGTTGGGAACGGCCATGATGTGGAGCATCGCCGATGCATTGTCCCGGATAGTGCGCCAAGGACGTTCGGCTTTGCCGAGCATGTGGTGGGCGTATGGGGCAGAGAACTGGACCCCGACGCCGAGGTGTGCGCACATCCGGCGAGTGGCAGCAACTTCAAACACAGAGTCGGAGTCAAACTTGAGGACCGGGGCGGTGGCGCCCGACTGGGATTGCGTCGGTGTGGGTGGCTGGCTATCGCCGTCGAGTAGCTGACCTAAGAGGGGTGGTGGCGGGTCTTTTAAATCGCAGTTTATACTGGCAATACCGCCGACTACAAGGTGGAATTACTAGGTGTCTATAGAAACTTGCCTTCTGCGGGAGAGCTGTCGATCACGGCTCGCCGAACCAGGTTGTCGCGCGGGAGTGACGTGAGGCGAGGGCCCATAACCTATTAAACCATGCAAACACAGTTAGTGTGGAAGATAACTCACGCAAACGTAGTTACAGTCACAGTCCCGCAAACGGGACAGTTACAGCGACAACCAGCCTACATGCGTGGTTTCGGGACAACCGAAGTGAGAGAGCTGTAGCCTAGCGACAGCTCTGTACCGAGTCAAACCGTTTATCGGTATGTCCGATCTAGACATGTGCTAATCATATCTAGAGCAGCTTACAGTAGCTATCTGGAACTAATACGTGTACGGTATTACCGACAACAATGTGGCCAAGATGGCATCTTCCGCGACGCAAGCTAGGACGACGGCAAGACCTCGGCTGCCTCGAGGGGGGTGTTGACACTAGCATCCCGTTGCCTAGTGCTTAGGTACAAGGCAGCTATTTTTCATCCAAGTACTTCGTGTTATGCTATTATAGCAATTCTTTATTTCCCCGTTTGTGGCGGTCGGTTAGCATGCCGGTGCCATCGCCGGCCGCCATCTCTCTTCTTCTCACTTTTGTAGTCACTACACCCGGCCCCCTTGTGGGGCCGGCACGACCCTATGTGCAATCATCTACTTCTATCTTCAAAAGGGGTGCGTTCACGTCGGCGGGTGTTGACATGTCGGATGATGCGTGGGTCATACTACTTTTGCTAACCATTTGGCTCGATACGGGAGAGATGGTTGGGTCCACACCGCTCACTCTTGGTTAGTGACAACCGCCCTTGCGGAAATCATCTCCGGGGTACGTGGCGCACTCGGGGTTGGCGTTGAGGTTCTCGCAGATCCCACGATGTTAGTTCAACTTCCCAACGGCAACGACGGTCTCTCCGCGGATATAGTGTCTTGTACTATCACGGCATCCGAGGCTCAAGATGCGGGGGTTTCCGGGTTGTTCGGCGTTTTTAGCCCCCCGTCTCCCGAAGTAGATCTACGCCGTGTTAGGGAGACCAAGTTCGAGAAGTACTGGGAGGGGATGAGGAGTAGCCCCGGCATCCGCTTCATTCCATTTGCGGTAACGGAATTTGGCACTCTCGGCGGCCACGCCACGGCTTGCTTGACGGAGATGACCAAGCACGCAACCGCCTCTAAAGGGATGCATATAGGCAAGTTGTTGGCCTCTTGGCGCCGAAAGTTCTCTCTCGTCGTCGATGTCGCTCACGCGGACAACGTCTTGTGCGGTTTGTCCGCCGCCGCAGTCGGTGTGGAGGCCGCTTCATCCTCGGCTTAGATACCTTCCCCTACCGCGGCGCTCTTCACCCGCGCCATGGGCCGCAAACGTCCCCGTGCTTCCTCGAGTGACGCGTGAGGCGCCGCTTGCCGCCTCCACGTGTTGCATTCTCAACGTTACGTAGGAATTTCCTTAGTTCAACCTGCTATGTTTGTGTGACGAGTACAGTCGTGCAGAAGTACATTACATGACGTTGTACAAGTACTCGTTACTGATTCCAATTCGTGCTTTTCCATCGGACGGACGTACACATGTGAGTGCGTCGCTACTGCAATATTCATAAAGGGTGTTTATGCTACAGTACGACCAGTACCTCCAGGTACGTACAGATACGCATAATTAAACTAACTAGCCATATGACGCGCCAAAGCGAGCTCTTCGATGCAGAAGAGGCCGCGTCGTGAAACCCAATGCTAGGCAGGCCGCGTCTCAGGACAGATGACGACGGTTAGACAGCCCTAACGCATGACACGTAAGCGTAGCTTGCAGGCGTAAGCTATTTGGGCAGAAACCTATTTAAGCCCAGTGCAGTAGAGGGAGGTGACAGAACCATTTAACAATTCCATTGTTCACTTACAACATATATTGCTTAAGTACAACAGTGAAACATCTTTCACCATCGTCTCTCGACAACGTCATTTTGCCATCTAGCAACGACGGAACTAGACAGATTAGAACTGATTTGTGCTAGCGTTTAGCTTGAGGAGGCTAACCGCCACACTGGTTTCGGAGCTCTTTGGTCGACGCACGTTTTCGTTGCTCATTGATTCGCTCGACGTTGCCTGATTGATTCGAGATGACTTCTGTTGGACATGGACATTTCGTGGTGGTGGTATTGAAATTGAAATTGAAATTGCTTACAAGATGTACCGTATGCGCCGGTTTTTCACCAAAAGCCGGATGCGTCGGCTGCTGTCTCTGGGCCCTCCTAACTATGCCATACATGGAACTTACAAGTCAGGGCTAGACCGTGAACCACCTAAATCCAACCTCTCTAATGGGGGTCGGGGGTTTTTGTTGTAAGTAATACCGCATACGTATTAGTTGCAGATAGCTACTGTAAGCTATTCTAGATATGATTAGTACATGTCTAGATCGGACATACCGATAAACTGTTTGACTCGGTACAGAGCTGTCGCTAGGCTACAGCTCACTCACTTCTGTTGTCCCGACACCACGCCTGTAGGCTGGTTGTCGCTGTAACTGTTCCGTTTGCGGGACTGTGACTGTAACTACGTTTGCGTACGTTATCTTCCACACTAACTGTGTTTGCATGGTTCAATAGGTTATGGGCCCCCGCCTCACGTCACTCACCCGCGACAACATGGTTCGGCGAGCTGCGATCGACAGCTCTCCCGCAGAAGGCAAGTTTCTATAGACACCTAGTACTTTCAACTTGTAGTCGGCGGTATCGCCAGTATAAACTGCGATTTTAAAAACCCGCCACCACCCTCTTAAGCCAGCCACCCGCCGGAGATAGCCAGCCACCCACACCGACGCACTCGTCGTGTGTGGACAGGGTGCACACAGGTCCAAGCTGGAGAACGGGGGGGTGCACTGTCGGGTGAATACGCATTCACAGGTTGCACGCTAGCCGTAGCTTACCTTTTTTATTTTCATATTAGCTTATCGACTAGGTCATCAGCGCAGCGCTCCACCTGTCCTGGCCTTGGCCTCGACTTGTGCCCCACACTGGGTGGAGGATACAGAAAAGGTGCTCTGAGACACCCCGGGGCTACAGGCCGAGGGGTCGGCGGGCATCAGGCCGTCTCTTTGCATACCGCTGTTAGGCACGAGTCCGGCTAGCGGTTTTTACCGCTGCCTGTTTTTTAATCCAGCTCTTTCTTTTTCGCCCTCTGTCGAAATGGCGCAAAAAAACCCGCCTGTTGCACCTGTTGATTCCCCTGACCCAAGCTCTCAGCAGAGCACTGTTCATACCACCCAGGGTGTTCTCGAGCTGCTGCGTGTGCAACTGACGCGCCTTGACGCGTATCTCGACTCGCGGTCGGCCGCCATTGCTGCTCTTCCTGCTGCGGGTGCTATATCGCACCCCCTTGTAGCTCAGCGCCGCCACGATGCTCACCTCGCACACTTTCCGGACGGCCACCACCTGCACACCCTCCCCCTCGAACACCCCCCGGATACTCTCGCGCTGATCTTTGCACAAGTGGCGCGCTTGAGAGCTCGTTTCGACTTGCAGTCGGCCACGGGTGCTGTTGCTGCTGCGGGTGCTAATCCGCACCCCCATGTCGCTTAGCGCCGCCACGTCGCTCACCTCGCACACTTTCCGGAGGGCCACCACGTGCATACCCTCCCCCTCGAACACCCCCCGGATCCTCTCGTGCTGCTTGTTGCGCAAGTGGCGCACTTGACAGCTCGGTTCGACTCGCAGTTGGCCGAGGATGTTGTTGCTGCTGCGAGTGCTATTCCGCACCCCCCTGTCACTCGGCGCCGCCACGATGCTCACCTCGGACACTTTCGGGACAGCCACGTCGTGCACACCCTCCCCCTGCCTGTGCATCCTCAGCCTGGCTACGCCCCACAGGACGCACAGTCAGCCATGTCTGCTGCTACCGCTGCAGCTCCTGTTGGCGACCCCGCCGTCGCACAACGCCGCCCCGATGCGCACCGCGAGCCCTCGCGCCCCGACCTCGTAGGTGAACACTTGCAACCACCCCCCCCAATACCCCCCGGCTGATTCTATCCTACACAGCGACCCCTCCCATCACAACATCGCGGTTACACAACTCTCGCCACCCCCCCCCCCCCACCCACCCGTTGGATATGCCCCTCACCACCCCATACCTCTCATCCCGGAGGCGCCCTTTCACGGCGTCCCCCCCTCCCGTGACCACCCGAATTCGTACGCCCCGCCGTCCCCAATGGCTGGCCGCTCTCCATTTCCGGGTGGCCCGCCTCTACTCTTCCATGGACATCACTCTTCCCCAGCCAAGCGTGGCGACCACACCCCCCGTGGCCGTCGTCGCCCCACCGTTGACCCTATAGTCATCGGGCGACCGACACACGCAACCCCCGACTTTGACCCAGACGTCCACCCCATTCTCTTGGGCAGCCCCAAGCACGCCCCCGTCTGCACGCGCCCCGCTGTCTCCCCGGTCTTGCGCATCCTTGGCTCCGCCCAAGCCTCACCCACAGAGGCACATTGGCGCGCTCTGCAAACGGTCCTCCGCTCCCTTCATGGCACCATTCACATGCGCCTGACGTTGGGGGGGGGGCCTGGACCACAGCCTCCAACTCACAGGCTTTGCCGACGCTGCCATGCTCACCAAACTCCTCCCAAGACATGCACTTGCAAGACACCGAAGTGCGATCATTGGAGGACAAGACCCAATGCAACGCTTCATCCCGTAGCTACCTGCAGGGGGAGTGTTGTAAGTAATACCGCATACGTATTAGTTGCAGATAGCTATTGTAAGCTATTCTAGATATGATTAGTACATGTCTAGATCGGACATACCGATAAACTGTTTGACTCGGTACAGAGCTGTCGCTAGGCTACAGCTCACTCACTTCTGTTGTCCCGACACCACGCCTGTAGGCTGGTTGTCGCTGTAACTGTTCCGTTTGCGGGACTGTGACTGTAACTACGTTTGCGTACGTTATCTTCCACACTAACTGTGTTTGCATGGTTCAATAGTTTTACTCCCCCCGGGGAGGTGTGCAAGAAGAGGCGAGGGCTGCGTGCATTTAGGGTCGTGCGAAGGGGCAATGTGCGGAGGCGCGGCGGGAGGTCGTGCGGGACTTGATGCGGTATATGAGTAGGAGGTGATGCAGCCACTAGACAGTATGCGTGTGGAGTTGTGCAAGGATGCGAGACGTGTCGAGGCGGGCTTTGGAGACGAGTTTATCAGGAGGGTCGGTGCGGGCGGTGAGTAGGGAGGTGAGACTCGTGATGGTGGAGGAGTGCGGTGTACCTGTGCGGCTCATGACGATGGGAAGTATGTCAACCACCGTGCCTGGCCAGTGGCTGCGGATGTCGTTGCAAGGGGTGTGTATTTGGCACGTATGAGGTGAGCTGTGTGGGAGAGGTTGTTGTCCGTGCAGTACTTCCATTCCCCTATCTGAATCTCTTTTATGGATGCGTAACGGCGGCGACCGTTAGTGTGGCCAACGAATCGAGGTTCGAGGAGGCGGATAAAGTCGGGTTTGTGTGCGGGGGGTCTTAGCGCGGGGGGGAGGATCTCAGGTGGGAGGATGGCGGGACACGAGGTTAGGGAGTCGGGTGAGAGACCTTCGTCAGCATCAACAAGGCGGGTGGGCATGTGGGTAGGGTGGGGTGGGTGACAGTCAAGCGGAGTGTGGGCAGGAGAGGGGGAAGCAAAGGATTTTATGGGTTTGTTACCGAAGTCTGCGGTGATGGTTTCCCAGCGTCCTCCGTTGTGGCGCTCCAATAGGGAGAGTAGGAGTTGCAGCGCGCTGTTGTGTCGGTCATGTCTTAGGCCAGACATGGTGGGGCAGTTACCGGCCATGTGGCCGTTGCTAGTGAATTGGCCACATAGGGGGCAGCGCAGGGTGGGGTTATGAGTGAGTAGGCGGGTGTTGTGGACTCCCCACATGAATTCTTGTTTGTGTGTGAACTGGATATTTGTGAGGGTTGAGTGTTTTTTGTGGTACGAGGAATCGGCGCCGTCCTTCGCGGCGCGGGCGAGGAGGGCTCCGTGTTTGGTTGTTTGCGAGAGAGGTGTGTGTGTGTGTTTGGTGTTGTAGGTGTGTGCGTCAGCTTTGAGGTTGGTGTATCTGTAGGGTATGGGGTCTCCTAGGGTATGTGGAATGAGGGTGTATGGCCAGGTCCAGTGGCCTATCGTGACCTCTGAACCTGTGGTGTATGTAGTGTCGGGTGGGTGACCATCCGCGACTAGGTTGGCGAGGGTGTCTGCGAGGTCGTTACCTAGGGAGTGGTTGTGGGCTTTGATTTTGCCGAGGTGTGTACGGATGCCTGCGTCGCAGCGGGTTTTCAGGGTGTGTGTGATGGATAAGAGGGTGTCGCGGTGATTGTTGTGTCTGTAAGCGGAAGGGCAGTTTAAGTATCTTTGTATGAGGCGGAGGGAGCACGCACTGTCTGTGAGGAGGTGGGTGCGGCCAAGTTGGAGGCCTATATCTATGCCAGCTAATTCAGCGCGATTTATAGTGTGTGAGGGAGGGGTAGAGGTCACCATGATTTTGATTTTGGTGTCCGAGGCGGGGTGGGTAGCTGCTGCTCTGAGGGGGGACGAGCTTCCTTTTTTCGAGCAGTCTGTGTATACAAAGTCCTGCTAGTTCCAAGCAAGAGTACCGCTGGTTGGGGGGTATGTTAGACGCACGCGTTCCGGGAGGGGGTATGTGAGGGGGTGAGTTGGGTTGGGGGGGAGGTGGTATGTACCTACTGAGTGGGGTGAGTAGGTGTCAAAGAGGTGTGGAGGTGGGGGGGGTGATGATGGGGTTGGGGAGGTGAGTGTCGTAGATAGATTCGAGAGTGTGGTGAAGTGCGGTCATGGCTGTGGGGGGTGGGAGGGTGGAGAGTGCGAGGGGGTTTGCGACGAGGTATATGTCGACCATCCATCGTGTGCCGAATGGGGTAGGGGTGGGGTTGCCAGTGTGTTGGTCGGGGGGTAGGAAGGTGTTTGCGTCATTGGGGAGGGTGTAAAGGTGGTGGGTGTATGGGGAGTTGATGTATTTGGGGTGGCGGTACGGTGTGTGTTCCCATCGGGGGAGGATGAGGATGGTTGCGCTGGGTGTGTGAGGGGCTGTGAGGTGTGCGCTTGTGATTGCGTGTTCCATGGCTCGTCGCATGCATTCGTGGTCGTATTCGGGGTTGGCGATGTTGGTGCCTTGCCATGTGCGTGGGGCATTGCTGCCGCTAGATGAGAAGACTATATCTTCGGGGTAGAGGGAGTGGTAGGTGTGGGAGTGAAGGGATTTATTGAGGGGGTCGGAGTAGAGTTCTGTCTGTATGTGGAATGTGTGGCGGAGAGCTGTGAGTAGGTCTTCTCTAGTGGCCCATCTATTACGGGTGGTGGTGGCGGGTGTGGGTGAGTGGATTTCTGAGCGAGAGCCTAGGCGGGTGAGGAGGTGGTAGACCTCCTCTTCGAACGTATGATGCGTGAGGTCGGGGCGGAAGAGTTGAAAGAGGTGGCGGACGCGGGGGCCGTTAAGGGTGGTGATCGTGCGGCCGTCGGGAGTGCAGAGTACGGTGGTGTCGTGGAGTGATGGGTGTGCGTGGATGGCGAATTTGCCGTTAGGGAGCATGTCGAGGTCGGGGTTGATGGGGTCGTGGAAGAATGTGATTAGGGGGTGTGACCATGGAGGGGGTCCGGGTTCTGGCAGAATGGGTGTGGTGGAGGGGACGAAGCCGGAGTTAAATGCGGTGAGGGCGGTGGGGCCGGAGGGAGTCTCACTGATGGTGTCGTGTAGTTGTAGACATGGGGCCCACTGGACTTCGTGGAGGCGGGTGAGGTCGTGTTGTTGGCCGCGAGCACACCACTCGCACTGCCATGTGGCGGGTCCCTGAGCTGGGCGGCATTGGGAATGTATGGCGAAGTGCGGGCATGTGCAGCATGTGGAGGTGGGTTTTGTGTGCAGTGGGTCATGACATATGGAGCAGATGGTGGGGGAGGGGGTGGGGAGGCATACCGATGTGGGGGTGGAGGAGATGAGGCGGAAGCCGTCGTCGAGTTGTAACTGAATGTCCCATTCCGTGAGGTGTTCCGGGGCCCATTCAACCATGTACTGCGTTTGGCCGTATTCTGTGTCCTTGTGTTTGGAGATGATACGCGTTACGTCGCAGGGGGGGGTAGTGGTGGTCCGAGGGGGTGAGGTATTCTGTGTCTAAGTGTGTGGTGGGTGCGGTGGGGGTGGGGTGAGTGGTGCGAGAGGTGTAGATGCCGGATGAGAGGGTGGGGGGTGAGCGAGGGAGGTGTGGGGAGAGGAGGGGAATCCATGAGGGGTGTATAGTGGTGGGGGGGTGCTTGTTTGGTAGTGAGGCCTGTGAGGGGGAGGCGGTTGTGGATAGTATCGAGGGGTTCGGTGAGGATTGCGGCGAGGAGGCGGATGGGAACTGAGAGTGGGGTGGTGGACCTCGTGAGTGTGGTGATGGATTTGCATGATTTGAGGATGAAGGAGGATGAGGTGGCTCTGAGGAGGACTTGTGGCCACGTGGTGATGTTATTTTTCCAGAGGGGGTGAGGCGGGGGAGGAGGGAGGCGTGTGTTTTGCGGGGAGAGAAATCGCATTAGGCTTGCTTATATGTGTGAGGGTCGGTGATGTGTGTGGCTTTGTCCCGGAGTGAGGCGAGGAGGGCGTTGTCTTGACTGGTGAAGTGGGCGCGGATTGTGGAGGCGATAGGGTTGGTGAGGGAGAGTGGAGGGATGTTGTGGAATAGGGTGCCCGCATCGCGCTGAGCTCTGACTAAGCACTTGAGTGTGGGTGGGGTGTAACAGGTTGACATGATGGATTCCGAGGGCCAGTGGGAGTACTTGGTGGATAAGGTGCGGATGTGTGCGCGGGCCATGTGGCCTCTATAGCCTGAGTTGTTCAGGATTTTATGTAGGTGGCAAACTGTGAGTTGTGCGGCGTGGGCTTTGAGGGAGGGGAGGCCGTATCCTAGGTCTGAGGTAGGGCGGTGAAGGGCGGTGCGGGGAAGGTTACGTACCGAGGAGACGGCGGAGCGGAGTGCGCGGCAGATTTGTCCTTCTAGAGTGTCGAGTTGGGAGTCGGTGAAGAGGCCGAGCTGGAGGGTGAAATGCTTTCCGATGAGGAGTCCACGGATGACCCTGATTCTGCGGGATTGTGTTAGTGGGGAGGTGGAAAGGGTGGTGATGAGGGATGCAGTGATATGTTTTAGTTCGTGCCAATGTTTGGTGAAGTTGAGGGAGGTGTTCAGTTATACCCCTAGGACTCGGTATGTGTCCTTGGGGCCAATGGAGGGAATGGGGGCCGGGGTGGAGTTGAGGGTGATGAACTGGGTTTGCAGGCGGGATGCGAGGAGGGTAGTGTTGGCGAGGGTGAGGACGTTGCCTATGCGCCAGAGGGCGCCGGTGATGCAGCATTTGCGGATGTTGACGGTCATGCCCGTGTAGGCGCTGAAGAGGGAGAGTTTCCTGAGCTGGATGGTCATGTTGGGGGTCGAGCCCGTGGCGAGGCTGAGGTCGTCAGCGAAGCCGTGTCCTGGGTATGTGGCTGTGGGTTCTGTGGGGTCGACGTTAGTGGCGGGGGGGGCTGGGCGGTAGCCCCGGCTTCCCACCGTGAGCCAGCGGAGCAAGGGTTCGAGGAAGAGGGTGAAGAGGAAGGGGGAGAGGGTGTCACCTTGGAGGGTTCCGCGATTGATGTCGATAGAAGGGGTGGGGCCATGTGGTGTAATATAATCTGTGGTGGAGACCCCGTAGAGGTGTTCGCAGGTGTCGACAAAGGTAGGGGGCATACCGAGTTGGCGCATGTGTTTGAACATGATGCGGTGGTCCGCGGCGTTGAAGGCGCCTTTGAAATCCGCGTACATGACGTAGATGTCTTTTTTGTGGAGTTTCGCGTCCTCCATCGTCATAATGAGGGAGGAGAGGGCGTCGTGGATGCTACGGTGTTGACGGAAACCGTCCTGTTGGTCGCTGAGAATCCCGTGGGTTTCGGCGTATTTCGAGCCTGCATCTTTGATTAGCGCTGTCCAAAGTTTAAGGAGGTTATTCATGAGGGCGATAGGGCGGTAGTTGTCGAGGAGGGAGGGGTCGCCTTTTTTATGTAGGAGGCATGTTGTGCTATGGCACCAGTCAGGAGGGGTGTAGGATTTGTGGGCGAGGGGGGAGAGGAGAGAGAAGAGGGCGGAGCGTGTCGCCGGTGGTAGGAATTTGATTATTTCATTGGGGATACCGTCGGGGCCGGGGGCTTTGCCGGTGCCTAGGGAGTTGAGGGTTTTATCGAAAGTGTCACGGGTATTCATGTCGGCAAGAGTGAGAGAGGGGTCACTGCGGGGTTCGATGGTAAAGTTGTCGGGGTTGTCGGGGAGTTCCCACGGGGGGGTGGGCAGTTCGTGCGGGGTGGCGCGGTCGAGTTCGGTGGCGAAGTGAGAGTGTACCGCGTCAATGACTTCGGAGGGAGAGGATGCGGTAGTTTTATCGGGTCTAGTAATGCGGTGGAGGCGGCGCCGGCGGGGGGTAGGAGGCCGCTTTTAATATTCAATCGGCGGTGGGAGAGTTTGGGGCAGGTGTCGTAGGCCGTATTGGCTCGAGTTTTTATTTTCTTTAGCTTATCTGTGGTGGTGGCGTGAAGGAGCTGGCGAATGCGTGCTTGGCACTGTTGTTTGATGGCGACAGGGGAGAGATGTTCGGTTGTGTTTAAGAGGGCTTGGGCGAAGGGGAGGGGGCCGTTGTTCTTGCTGCATTTGCGGAGTTTGAGTATGTGAGTGCGGGTTTTCTTCGTAAGCCAAGTAGGGTCAAGGGATGCTTGGGGTGGGCGGGGTTTTTTGGCGGGGAGGAGGGGCCAAACTGTGGCTGCGTGGTTCATATGTTGGGAGAGGAGTGTAGTGAATTGTGAGGCTAGGGTGTCGAGGGTGTCGGGGGAGGCCGAGGTGTGTGAGGTGTTGAGAATTTCTGCGTGGAGGGCGGCCGTTTGGTTGATGAGGTCGGGGGTGCTTGATTGGTACGCTCTTATGTGGTCGGCTGTGAGAGGAAGTCGAAAGTTGAGTTTGCGCGTCGTGTGATGTGTGTGGGGGTGGGTATGGGGAGGGGGGGATGTGCCATGAGGGAGAAAGGGGCGGGAATGACGAGGTGGATTGCAGAGTGGTCATTAAAGTGGGAGGGGGAGGGGAATATCGAGCAAGAGGACGGTGGGAGGGAGAGAGGTGAAGGGGGCGTGGTGAGCCAGTGGTCAAGGCAGCCTCCGCTGCGGGGGAAGGTAGGGATGGGGTTGTGGATGGGTTGGAGGTGAGATTTGAGTAGGGAGGTGAGGGCAGGGTGTCCTGTACCTGTGGTGGTGGTCGATTGGAAGTCCCCTCCCCAGAGGGTGCGGTGTTGCGGGTGGTCGTCAGCTAGCCGGAGGCCCCATGCTGCAACTTCGGCATATAGGCGGGTCAGTTGGGGGGTGTAGAGCTGGGGCATGTACGTACCTATAAGGAGGTAAGGGGTGCCTGAGTGGGGAACGATTTTTAGTCCGGAGATATGGGGGATGAGGTGGGGGGGCGGGGTTAGGACGGTGGCAGACTGGAATGAGGCTCTGCGGACAGCGAAGAGAACGCCTGCGTTGGGTAGGGGCACATGTGAGTAGCATGGTCGGGAGCTTTTGAG